>QLOI01002020.1:0-13325 GCA_003313605.1 Tuber umbilicatum | reverse complement strand
AGTTATTAGTATGTATTAATCCTGGATTAATAAATGTTCTTGTGCAAGATTCCAGAAACTGTACGGTGTAATTTTTGTTCTAAATGCTTGTCTTGAGAAAACCAAGATAAATAATTGATTTCTTATATAGTCCTCAATTGTATTGCATATTAGCCTTCAGAAAGGCTTAGAGATACTACTGATTTAATATTAAATTATTGCTGATGTAGAATATAAAGATAAAAAATATTATATAAGGCTAATTTTCTTTAACTGTATTTTACTAAGTATTTAAATATCAGGGTCTGCAGGGTTGGTCAGATGATAAAATTTTACAAAGTTTTCTAAAAGTGGTCTCTGCCATTTAAATTTTACTCTCTATTTTAATTAAATATATTAACTAATTTATTTGTTGACATTGAGTTCATTATTGTCCACTTGGTTGTAATGGCTAGGGGTGCGAAGACTTTCCGGACACGACTGTACAGACAACGCGTCATGGGCCAACTGTAGGGAAGTTGCTGGTTTACTAGTAAAAGCCTATGATTGAAGACGGCGGCGTAATACCGTATACGTTGTCGCCGTCCTTCCGACCGGAAGCTGTTCGCAGGATATATGATGGGGCATGGGGCGATCGAATGGTTACACGAGAAGTGATTCTCGAGTGCATACACCACTGATCCTTATTAGCCTATGGTGGTAGGTACGTAAGGTACACCGGAAACCCGGGAGGCCTCCGGTTAAGTGGTAGACCTTCGACTCCAGTATGTCTCCGAAAGACTGTAAGATATCTGGAGGTTGTTAGCGAGCTCTAGATCGTAGTAGTCTTGTCTTGATTGAGGTGTTTATCGTCAGTGGCTACAGGTAGCGCCTGTGTATGCCAATGGCTTAAGTGTCTCATCACGGTAGTCCGTAGACCAAGCTATCGTGTTGAAGACAGTAGAAGACGATAGACTCGTCAAACGTAATGGTTGTCTACTAGACTTGCATAGACGAATACGAATGGGACAGTGAGTTCGATATTAGACTAGCTTATCAGTAACCTGTTAGTTCGCCACTAACAGGACAGCGATATGAAGAGTTTTCTCCTGCAGTTGATTGCATGTATCAGGATACTGCATGAACACTTCACGTCGGATAATGAACTAGCAGAGCCGGCAAACATTCGGTGGAATGTTAGCCCGAGGCCCAGAGGAGATGGGCATGCTCGCGATGGTGGAGAGCTTAGGAGTGATGGAGCGGAGCTGGCAATATAATTCTACTTAAGTATATGCGTGACCTCTTCTCCTAAGACGATCAACTATCCTCTCGAGAACTTATTAAGTAAAGCTGCGGATTGACGATATTAATTTTCACCGTTAACCTTTTCTCTCTTACATATTTGTTCTTCACTTTGCGTACGAAGAAAGCTTCGGTACGGCCGCATCCTTGGGATCCATCTTCCCACAGGGAGCCCCCGTTACAAATGCAGTGGCCGTGGCAGATATGTAAAGGGCCAAACTGATAATAAGGGGGGCTGAGGACCAAGGGTGGGTTTCAAGCGCTAGACTATAGATACCCAGAAGGTGGGTTGCTCTTTCCAGGGAATTAGCCGGACAGTAAAGAATAGAATGATCAAAGCTCTCGTCCGTTTCCTCACAAAAGGGGCACAGGGTAGAGGCATCACGATTGGACCAAGAAGTGTGGGGGGCAAGGTTTCTCTTGCCGGCCCTCATCTGATGAACACGGCCAGCCGAGAACTTGCGCAAGCCCATGAAGGCTTGGGGGGTGAAGGAGGGAGGGAACTCGTAGGAGGGGGGGGGAGACATAGCAGCCCTGGAGGCGAAGGTGGAGTCAACAACCTTGGATTTGAGGGAGCCATAAGGAGGAGCTCCTGCCAGATCGTACGGGCGGGGCAGTAGTAGGTGAGGGGAGGCCAGGGGGAGTCTGTTGGGCAGAAGGTCTTTGATAGAGAAGGCAATGGCGTCAAGGTGGAGGTGGCGGCGGAATGGAGAGGGGGCAGTGGACTAGAGGCGGGGATGATAGGTACCACGCAGAGGGGCCAAGAGGTAACGGTGTGAGGTAGTGTGCCAGGAATCCCAGGAGGGGACAAGCGGGTCGAGACGGGCAGATGCGGGGTTGACATAGGGTGAAGAGCAAAGGAGCTGGAGGGCAGCCAGCTTTCTTTTATGCTGTAGCGCCAGGGAGATCGGGGGGAGGGAAGCCTCACTGTAGAGGATGGGGGGGGCAGTAGCCCTGAAGTAGTTGGTGACCTATCGAAGGACCTCGTGCCAGAAGGAGTCAAGTTTGCGGAGGATAGGGGCGTTGGAGATAAGGAGGTCAGCGCCGTACGTGAGGACAGGGAAGAGAAGCCTAACAGCGAGTTTCCGACAACACCTGGGGGAAAGACCTTTCCCCGCGGGGCTGAGCCTTTTGACGAGTGCGAAGGAAGCCCAGTCCTGGGCCTGGCTGCGGTGGAAGTGTAAGGAGGTTTCCAAGATGGGGGTTAGCCTGGAGCCGAGCCATCGCAGCTCAGCCTTTGGATTGAACAGAAGGGAGTTGATTGAAATGGGAGCATGACAGACAGGGTTGCGGTCCTATGACGTGCGCCAGTAGATAAGCTCAGTTTTGGGAACTGAGAAGGAGACCCCACGGGGGGCTGCGCGATTGTTTAGGGTGAGGAAGGCACGCTCCAGGAGGCTTATGTTGGAGCGGTAAGAGGAGGAGCCAACAGTGATGGAAAAATCATTGACATAGGGGATCACAACGCCTCGTGGGATAGAGATGTGAAGGTGAGACACATATATAACGAACAGGAGAGGAGAAATTGGGTAGCCCTTGGGAGTTCCCACGGACACTGGTGAAAATATCCCACCAGCCCCTTGGAAAACGAGGCGGCACTGCCGAGAGGTAAGGAAGAAGGAGATCCAAGAGACCATGTATTTGGGGGTGGAGAAACGGCGGAGCAAAGTGTAAAGTTGGTGGTAGTTGATGTGGTCGAACCCACCCTATATGTCGAGGAAGAGGGAGGAGACCTTAAGGCCAGTGGTCTGGAAGAGGCGGGCCTCATGTTGGAGGGTGGCCACTGCGTCATAGCAGCTGAACCCAGCCAGTGAGCCACATTGGTGGAGATAGAGAAGGGGGGTAGAGCGGGAGGAGGCCGCAAGGCGGTACGCCACGATCCTTTCCAAAATCTTCGCGACCATTTCTAGGAGGACGATGATACACAATGAAGCTGGAGTGCAGTAGTCAAACTTGCCAGGTTTGTCGAGGACAATGCAGTTAGCCTTCTTTAAGGAACAGGGGTGAAAGCCACGCAGGAGGAGGGGGGTGAGAAGCGATGGGAGGAGATCTTTATTGGCACGGTGGATATTTTTCCAGACCCCATACGGGATTTTGTCGGGGCCAGGGGCAGATGAGGAGGAGGAACGGCAAAGGACGAGAGAGACTTCTTCCTGAATAACGGGGGGAACGTCGGGAAGGGGAGGGAGAAGAACGGAATGAGGAGGAGGAGGTGGGGGAAGGGGGAAAAAGTGTGTGATGAGAGTCGAGTTGATCTCTAGGGGGGTAGTGGCATTGGGGATGGAGGGGAAGCGTTCAGGGGCCCGACCATACGCGAACTTCGGGGCATTCCAGTTGAAGCGCTAGTCTGCAGACGAGAGGAACTGGTTCCAATGGGTGGCCTTGGCTTTCTAGATTGCTTTGAAGTAGGTGTTACGAGCCTGGAGTAACTCCCACTGAGTGGCAGAGCCATAATGGAAGCTACCGGAGGCATGATGATGGATGCACCGAAGGCTTGAGAGGTTAGGAGACCTCGAAGGATTCGAGTAGGCGGATGGGCGCTTGGAGTGGGTCACTGACAGCACAGGGATGGTAATAGAGGCCAGACTCGAGTCGAACCACGAGGCGAGCGAGGATGAGGTGGGGAAGGAGGGAGCCGGAGGGATGGCAACGGACTGAAGAATAGGGGCAACCGCAGACCAGCCGATGGCTTTCCAGTTAGGTCCAGGGGACAGACCTGGAAAGTTGTTCAAAGAAAACAGAAATAGCGACATGGTCGGAACCTCTGGAGGGAAGGTAGGTGTTCCAAGAGTAAAAGTAGGGGAGGAGGCTGTGGTTGGCGAAACCAAGATCCAGAACGGCAGGTCTGGATAGGTTATCAAAGAGGGACCAAGTGTGGACGCCAGGGGTATTAAGGAGGGAGTGTAACGACCCTGCTGGATCTTACAGTTGACTTAGTCTTATCTCATGCCGGAGCCCGGGAGGGTTACGGTGAGGCTAGTCAGGAAACTCTATCAAAGGGTTACCATGTGGACTAAGCAAATGGTAATGCTTAGACTGCGAACGAGGAAAAGTATACCGGGTAGATAGGGAAGTCTCCGCTATGAGTTCGGAAGGTCTCCGAGAGTTCCGGTGAGTTACCCTACCTAAGGCAGGTAGTTACCCTACCTTAGGGAGTATAGTTACCCTACCTTGGTAAACAGGTTACCCTACTTTTGTATAGGAGTTACCCTACCTTGAGCGTAAAAGATTACGCGAAGTTTCGGAAAATGTCATGGGATCGCTTGTTACGCAAGATTTTACCGGAGGTTCGAATCTGGGCTCAATCGGGTAATCCGTTGTTGGGCTAAGAACCAGAGAAAATCTTACCTTCGGCAAACATTGAGAAATCTGAGCCCAACACCCCCCTCTGGCCCCGATGTACAGACAACGCGTCATGGGCCAACTGTAGGGAAGTTGCTAGTTTACTAGTAAAAGCCTATGATTGAAGACGGCAGCGTAATACCGTATATGTTGTCGCCGTCCTTCCGACCGGAAGCTGTTCGCAGGATATATGAGGGGGCATGGGGCGATCGCATGGTTACACGAGAAGTGATTCTCGAGTGCATACACCACTGATCCTTATAAGCCTACGGTGGTAGGTATGTAAGGTATACTGGGAGTCCTGGAGGCCTCCAGTTAAGTGGTAGACCATCGACTCCCGAATGTCTCCGAAAGACTGTAAGATATCTGGAGGTTGTTAGCGAGCTCTAGATCGTAGTAGTCTTGTCATGATTGAGGTGTTTATCGTCAGTGGCTACAGGTAGCGCCTGTGTATGCCAATGGCTTAAGTGTCTCATCACGGGAGTCCGTAGACCAAGCTATCGTGTCAAGACAGTAGAAGACGATAGACTTGTCAAACGTAATGGTTGTCTACGAGACTTGCATAGACGAATACGAATGGGACAGTGAGTTCGATATTAGACTAGCTTATCAGTAACCTGTTAGTTCGCCACTAACAGGACAGCGATATGAAGAGTTTTCTCCTACCGTTGATTGCATGTATCAGGATACTGCATGAACACTTCACGTCGGATAATTAACAAGCAGAGCTGGCAAACATTCGGTGTAATGTTATCCCGAGGCCCAGAGGAGATGGGCATGCTTGCGATGGTGGTGAGCTTAGGAGTGATGGAGAGTAGCTGTCAATATAATTCTACTTAAGTATATGCGAGACCTCTTCTCCTAAGACGATCAACTATCCTCTCGAGAACTTATTGAGTAAAGCTATGGCTTAACGATATTAAGTTTCACCGTTAAGGCTTTCTCTCTACATATTTGTTCTTCACTTGGCGTACGAAGAAAGCTTCGGTACGGCCGCATCCTTGGGATCCATCTTCCCACAGGGAGCCCCCGTTACAGGGAGAATGCGTTGGCGGAGGCCTTAGTGAAATAGGGCTCTGAATTTGACAGCTCTGAGTGTGAGATGGCGCGTATGGGGTCACGGAGGTGGTGGTGAAGGTTCAAGTCCCCCAGCGAAAGGATAGGGAACGGATGTTAGGGGATGAGACAATCAAGAGATAAAGTGCGTAGTACCCCATTGCCTGTGGCGGTGGAGTAGGAATTATAGAGGCGGAACAACAAGTAAGGTGAACCAAACACCCCCTGTGGGGAGTGGAAGTTCACACCCATATAGTCACCTCGCCCAAAATACAAGGGAAGAACAGAAACAACAGAACACAACTGCTCAGAAATATAAACAGCCACCCGTGTCTTGTACTCAGAAGATGTAGGGGGGAAAAAACACTTATAAGAGCTTGCTCACAGAGGGCGGCCCTAAAATAATGGAACATCTTGTAAAGCAACAACAAGAGGGGAATTTCTCACAGAGGTAAAGAAAGAAAACAAAGTATGTAAAACATTGTTGCAATCAAGACAATTATGCTGGACAAAGGAAAGAACAGAAACCGTAGCGTCAGGGGGTGAGTGGAAACGTGGTGAGGCATCCGATAATGAGGGCACAGGTTGTGTTCTCATTTACATTTCTATGTCTTTGTCTTGCGTAGAATCCTGCGCCCAATTGGTAGTTGGGGCACCAGGGGGGAAACGCTGTCTTGCGGGCATGGGAGCGGCCAGGGGGGGGCGTGAACCAGAGCCGGTAGGAAGAGGGCTAGCGGTGAGCTGGCTTAGTTGTCGAGCCATGAAGAGGCTATCATCGGAACCCTGCTGGGCCGTGTTTAGGGGGAGCTGGGACGAGGAGGGTTGTTGTTAAGGAATAACGGGGTTGGCCGAGGTGGGTATTTGCTGAGGGGCATCACGGATGACCTGGTCCTTGGGAAGCGGGGCCGCTTTATTCAGGGCAATCCTTGTTGGGCAGGTAGGAGAGGTTGCTAGGTGTTCGTCGTCACAGTTGGTGTAGAGTGAAGGTGTTGCGGTAAAGCAATCGGGGACCACCTTCAAGTTGCCCTGCTTGGGGAACATATCGTTTACACACCTATGCTCAGCCCTAGAGGGGGGGCTTCGCACAGATGGGACATGTGTGGTGGTCTTCTTTGCAAAGGGGTTTAGCGTGGCCGAAGCGGTAGCATTTGCGGCATTGAGTATCGCAGGAGGCGGCGTGACCAAGCTGCACGTTCCTCATTCGGTTGAATAGGCGAACCTTGCACCCGTCACGATGGAGGTCGGGCTCAAGAAGGTGAAGATCTTGAGGGAGGAAAGAAACGACAACGGAGGTGTTTTTGGATTCACGGAGGGCCTGGTCCCGTTTGAGGAAGCGAGCCGAAAGGATGGAGAGGTCGATGGAGATGAGAAGGGAGTGGCGCAATTTAGAAAACAGCTCCACAGGATCGGCTCGGAGCATGCATAGGGGAAGATTGTGGATTAGGACATCGGTGAAGAGAGAGGCTGAGCGGAATTCATGAAATGGGTTCTCTCCTACAGGGAAGGACTGGTTGAGTTTTTTGGAAGGGGCAGGGAAGAAGGGGGCGTATGCTGAGGATGGGGTCTAAGGGTTGGCTGTTAGGGTCACCGCACCATTAACGTGACCGGTAGCGGAGACGGCGACCGGGAGGGTACAGCCGGCAGACCGTAGTACCGAGGCAATGATGTCAGGAAGGGCAGTAGACATGTTCAGAGGGTCGACAAAGGAAGCAGGATGGAGGCAGGGGGCAAAGAACCGACGTTGGGCAGTAGGTAGCGGGGGGGGGGGGGGCTTGTCCATCTCACTGTCCCTGGAGGCCGATGCAAAAGCAACCTGAGCAGCAGTGGCGTGCTGGCCTGCCTTCTTGGACGAACTGGCAACCTGGGCCCAGCTGTCGGACTTGGGCGGGAGAAAGGATGGAGCAATTGAGTAACCTCGGGGAGGGCCTGGAACAAAGTGCTGAGCGATTGGAGTGGGGAACCATTCCATTTTGTGGACTTTAGCGGCTTCCCCAACGCTGGGATTTGCTGAGGCAAAGAAAATATCGGCCTCACCGTAATCGTTCTTGTCCCTAGTGTAGGTTTCTGGAGAGCCGTACCACTGGCCTGAGACAAAGATCGGGAAGTCAGCCGAAAGGACCGTGGGGTTGCCTTGTGGAGAGGGGATGAGGAGGGGTTTCTTCTTAGGGGGCGGGGGAGGAGGAGAGATTGAGCCTCTAGGGGCCCGGGGGGTGGGAGGGGGCCATGCGGCCAGGGAGGTGACCTTGGCGGACAGATCTCGAAGGGCAGTAGTGATCAGAGTGTCGGCCTGAGAGGCAGCGGGAACAGGCGGTTGAGGGGCACTGGCTTTCCGGAGGGCCATCTCCGACATGAGGAGGTGAACTTTGTTGACAAAGGGAGCAAGAACCCGAAGGATGTGTCTCTCACTGCGGGAAAGATTATCGGAGGAGGAGGGAGTAGTGAACGGTGTGGGAAAAGTTGCGGGATCAAGGAGCAGAGACTCCGCAGCCTCAGCAGCAGAGCAGCAGATGGACTGGTCTTCATGAGAGGCGGTGAGGACGGGAGTAGGGGCTCAAGAGCCGATGGGGTTGGACCTCGGGCTGTTGCGAGAGGAGGGGGTGCGTTGAGGCCCTGGGCCAGGAGGGACGGGAGGGGCAGGTTGGCCTGACATAGTAGGCAAGGCAAATACTGAGGACAAGGAGAGAAGAAAAAGTTTTACCAGAGCAGGGTAAAGAGCGAGGCTGTGAGAAAAGCCTTCCTGCCAATGAGAGCTGGTCTTGGCAGAAAGCTTGATGTGGTTTTTTCAATCGCTGTGGTTGTAATGGAGACGGAGCAAGATATGGCATAACTGTTTTTTTTTCTTTTTTCTATTTTCATTTTTCCATCAAATGTTTATTGATTCTGGCCCAAAAACGTACATGCAGCTCGCGCTATGGCATACAAAAAGCCTTAATTCCAACGCAATAACAAGTAAAATAACAAAGCTCAAATGACTCAACCAATCCTTCAATATGGGAAAACAAAATCCCTAGCATCGCCATCGATGACTAACGTAAAAAGTAAAGCAATTCTCATGTCAAAACAACTGCCCAAACTAAGAAAAGACATATGTAAAGAAACCCATCATCATAATCACCACCTACAGCCGACGCCGTGGGCACCCAAAAACAACCATGGCAAGCAAGTAAAGCCAAATCACGAAAAATAAACCCTTGAGCCCTCAAAAGGAGGAGGCAGGGGAGGAGGACAAGGACACCGGCGAGCCAGGCAGAGGTGACGCCGGTGGGGAGGCAGAGATCACAGGAGGCATACGGGGCGGAAAACCAGTGGCAGTGGCAGAAATGTATCGGGCCAAATTGATAATAAGGGGGGCCGAGGACCAAACGACGGCGTCTGGTGCCAGGCTGGAGATACCCTGAAGGTGGGATGCGCTTTCCTGGGCCTTAGCCCGACAGTGTAGGATAGCGTGATCAAAGGTCTTGTTTGCTTCCTCGCAAAAGGGGCACAGGGTAGCGGCATCGCGGTTGGACCAGGAGGTATGGGCAGCGAGGCAGCTCTTGCCGGCCCTCATCTGATGAAGACAGCCAGCCGAGAACTTGGGCAAACCCATGAAGACGGGAGGAGTGAAGGAGGGTGAGAAATTGTAGGAGGGGGGGGGGGCGGCGAGGCAGCCCAGGCAGCGAAGGTGGAGGCGACCACCTCGGACTTAAGGGAGGCATACGGTGGGGCACCTGCCGCATCGTACGGGCGGGGAAGAAGTAGGTGATGGGAGGCCAGAGGGAGCCTGTCGGGCAGAAGGTCTTTGATAGAGAAGACAATGGTGTTAAGGGGCAGGTGGCAGCGGAAAGGAGAGGGGGCAATGGACAAGAGGCGGGAACGATAGGAACCACGAAGTGGGGCCAGGAGGTGACGGTGTGAGGGGGCACGCCAGGAGTCCCAGGTGGGGATGCGAGGATCGAGGCGTGCAGCCATGGGGTTGACATGGGGCGGAGAGCAGAGGAGCCGGAGGGCAGCCAGCTTTCTCTTATGCTGCAGTGCCAGTGAGATCGGGGGGAGGGAAGCCTCGCGGTAGAGGATGGCCAGGAGAGTTGCCCTGAAGCAGTTGGTGATCCACCGAAGGATCTCGTGCCAGAAGGAGTCAAGTTTGCGAAGGATGGTGCCGCTGGGGATAAGGAGGTCAGCGCCGTAGGTGAGGACAGGGAAGAGGAGCCCAACACCGAGTTTCCGACAACACCAGGGGGAAAGACATTTCCCAGCGGGGCTGAGCCGCTTGACCAGTGCGAAGGAAGCCCAGGCCAGGGCCAGGCGGCGGTGGAAGTGTCAGGAGGTTTCCAAGGAGGGGGTGAGCCAGTAGCCAAGCCAACGAAGCTCTGTGGCAGGACTGAACAGAAGAGAGTTAATTGAAATCGGGGCATGGAAGACAGGATTGCGGTCCCTGGATGTGCGCCAATGGAGGAGCTCGGTTTTAGGAACCGAGGAAGAGACTCCCAGGGCGGCTGCACGATTGGTGAGTGTGAAGCAGGCGTGTTGCAAGAGCCTGATGTTAGAGTAGTAAGAGGAGGAGGCCACCGTGACGGAGAAATCATCGACGTAGGAGATAACAACCCCACGGGGGATGGACATGTGGAGGCGAAAAACATATATAACTAACAGGAGAGGAGAAATTGTGGAGCCTTGAGGGGTTCCCACAGAGACGGGCGAAAATATCCCAGGAGCGGCCTGGAAAACGAGGCGGCACTGCTGCGAGGTGAGAAAGGAGGAGACCCTGCAGACCATATACTTAGGGGTGGAGAAGCGACGGAGCATGGAACAGAGTTGGTTGGAGTTGACGTTGTTAAACCCACATTTTATGTCGAGGAAGAGGGAGGAGACATTGAGGCCAGTGGTCTGGAGGAGGTGGACTCTATGTTGGAGGGTGGCCACTGTGTCATAGCAGCTGAGCCCAGCCAACGAGCCACATTGGTGGAGGTTGAGGAGGGAGGTTGAGCGGGAGTAAGTAGCGAGGCTGTAAGCCCTGATTCTTTCACAAATCTGCGAGACCGTTTCCAAGAGGACAATAATATGGAACGAAGCTGGGGTGGAGTAGTCAGCCTTACTAGGATTGTCGAGGACGACGCCGTTTGCCTTTTTCAGGGAAGAGGGGTGGAAGCCATGCAGGAGGAGGGGGGTTAGTAGCGAGGGGAGGAGATCTTTGTTGGCCCGGTGGATATTTTTCCAGACACTATATGGGATTGTGTCGGGGCCAGGAGCAGACGAGGAGGAGGAGCAGCGCAGGACAAGAGAGACTTCCTCCTGAGTGACGGGGGGGATATCAGGTAGGGGAGGGAGATGGACAGAAGGGGGAGGAGGGGGTGGGGGAAGGGGGAAAAAATGTGTGATGAGAGCAGAGTTGATATCTAGGGGGGTGGTGGCATTGGGGAGGGAGGAGAAGCATTCAGGGGCCTGGCCATACGCGAACTTCTTGGCATCCCAGATGGAGCGCGAGTCCGCAGACGAGAGAAACGGTTCCCAATGGGAGGCCTTGGCTTTCCTGATTGCTTTGAAATAAGAGTTGCGAGCCTGGGTCAGCTCCCACCGAGTGGCAGAGCCATTGCGGAAGCTGCGGGAGGTGTGATGGTGTATGCGCCGAAGGCTCAAGAGGTTGGGAGACCACCAAGGCTTCAAGTAGGAGGATGGGCGTTTGGAGGGGGTCACTGACAGCACAGGGGTGGTAATAGAGGCCAAACTCGAGTCGAACCACGAGGTGGGGAAGGAGGGAGCTGGAGGGACGGTGACGGACTGTAGGATGGGGGCAACAGCGGACCAGTCGGTGGCTTTCCAGTTGGGTCTGGGGGGGGGGGACAGACCTGGAAAGTTGTCCAAAGGAAACGGAAATAGCGACATGGTCGGAATATGGCGTAACTTCTTTTTTTTTTTTTCTTTTTCTACATCATATGTTTATTGATTATGGCCCAAAACGTACAAGCAGCTCGCGATATCGCATACATAAAGCCTTAATTCCAACGCATTGACAACTGAAATAACTAAACTCAAATAACGCAACCAATCCTTCAAAGCGGGAATACAAAATCCCTAGCATCGCCATCGATGACTAGCGAAAAAAAGTAAAGCAATCCTTATCCCAAAGTAACAGCCCAAACCAAGGAAAGTCATAAGTAATGAAACCCATCATCATGATCACTAGCCACAGCTGACGCCGTGGGCACCCAAAAACAATAACAGCTGGTAAGTAAAGGCAAGTCAGAAAAATAAATAACCCTCAAGGCCTCAGGAAGAGGAGGGAGGGGAGGAGGATAAGGGCATCGGAGAGCCAGGCATGGGTAACGCCGGGGGGGAGGCAGAGATCACGGGAGGCATGCTGGGTGGGAAGCCAGTGGCCATGGCGGAAATGTATCGGGCCAAGTTAACAATAAGGGGGGCCGAGGACCAAGCGGGAGCTTCAGGTGCCAAGCTACAGATGCCCTGAAGGTGCGAAACTCTATCCTGGGCCTTAGCTGGACAGTGAAGGATAGCGTGATCAAAGGTCTCGTCTGTTTCCTCGCAAAAGGGGCACAGGGTAGAGGCATCACGATTGGACCAAGAAGTGTGGGCGGCGAGGTAGCTCTTGCCGGCCAAATCTGATGAAGACGGCCAGCTGAGAACTTGGGCAAGCCCATGAAGGCGTCGAGGGTGAAGGAGGGGGGGACTCTATAGGAGGGGGGGGGGTGACATCGCAGCCCAGGAAGCGATGGTGCAGGCGAAAACCTTGGATTTGAGGGAGCCATAAGGTGGGGCTCCCACCGGATCTTACAGGCGGCGAAGTAGTAGGTGAGGGGAGGCCAGGGGGAGTCTCTCGGGCAGCAGGTCTTTGATAGAGAAGGCTATGGCGTCGCGAGGGAGGTGGTGGCGGAAAGGCGAAAGGGCAGTGGACCAGAGGCGGGGACGATAGGAACCACGCAGTGGGGCCAGGAGGTGACGGTGTGATGGGATGCGCCAAGAATACCAGGTTGGGACATGCGGGTCGAGACGGGCAGACGCGGGGTTGACATAGGGCGGAGAGCAGAGTAGCCGGAGGGCAGCAAGTATTCGTTTATGCTGCAGTGCCAGGTGGCGGTGGAATTGTGAGAAGGTTTCCGTGGAGGGTGGGAGCCAGTAGCCGAGCCAACGCAGCTCTGCGGTTGGACTGAACAGAAGACAATTAATTGAAATCGGGGCATGACAGACAGGATTGCGGTCCCTGGACGTACGCTAATCGATAAGCTCAGTCTTAGGAACGAAGAAAATGACTCCCAGGGGGGCTGCACGATTGCTGAGAGTGAGGAAGGCTCGCTGTAGGAGCCTGATATTGGAGCGGTAAGAGGAGGAGCCGGCCGTGACAGAAAAGTCATCGACATAGGAGATATCAACTCCGCAGGGGATGGAGATGTGAAGGCGTGAAACATATATAACAAAGAGGAGAGGAGAAATTGGGGAGCCCTGAGGGGTGCCCACAGATACTGGTGACAATATCCCCGGAGCGCCTTGGAAAACGAGGCGGCACTGCCAAGAGGTGAGAATGGAGGAGTTCCATGAGACCATTGTAACGGGGGCTCCCTGTGGGAAGATGGATCCCAAGGATGCGGCCGTACAGAAGCTTGCTTCGTACACAAAGTGAAGAACAAATATGTAAGAGAGAAAACCTTAACGGTGAAACTTAATATCATTAAGCC
>QLOI01002019.1:0-10906 GCA_003313605.1 Tuber umbilicatum | reverse complement strand
GAGGGGGGAGACGTGGGAGGAGTATATGAGTGACAAACCGTGATTTACATTGCATACCAGCTTCCGCAGGGTATTGAACGGTACTTGCACGTTCATCCTGGTCAGCACTTGCCAACCGGCCAGCCAGCCCCCGCACAACCAACCAACCAACCAGCCAAAACAAATAGCCAAAAGCGGAGCACGAGTGAGTGTGTATGATGTGTCCGTATCTACAGTATCATACTCGTATCACATACCCATCATACCCACCCCGAAACAACGCAACACCATGTATCTCGGTATATGCGGTAAACGATATACCCCCCCTAACTAGATAGCGAGAGAAGAAAAAAACCCCCACGATTGCTGCAACGCCCCGGAGCGAGCGACGCCCCATGTCGGGAATATGACGCAGTATCAATATTTTTCCACGGCTTTACCGATTGGACAGCGAAAGAAAGGGATGCGGACACGATCCGCGACTTTTAATGCCTGTTCTCGCTACCGCTGGGTACGCACGGCGTGTGGTAGAAGCGTGGCTCCGAGCAGGTCGGATTCTGCATTCTGATGCCTCATTCTTCTGTGGAAAGCTGCCCGGGGTAAGTGGTGAATCATGTAAAATCACTCGACACTGACGCGTCTGACCCGGACTTTTTTGGGGGGGCATGTACGGTATGATACAGCACAGCACTGTCTGCGTGGGTATGATATCTTGCTTCCCGGGGTGTGCTCTTCCTTCGCTCCGAATTGGTGTTCCTTATCCCCTAAAGGTGGTCGATTGATTGACCGATCGAGTTCTATGTACTCGATACTGTTATTGTATTGCTTGGCCACTGTGTGTCGCCGTTTCACCGTATTGTTGTGGGGCCCTGCTCGGCACCTCTCGGACAGGATAGATAAACTTCTTTTGCCACATTTTCAACATCCACAATCGCCACCATTAAACTATCCTGCCTAACCCTTACGTCCAAAAGGTGATATTAGGGAGTACATGATAGTACATAGTGATAATATAATAAACCAATCCATTACCCCCCTCCTCCCCTTCCCCTTAAAAAGCATAACCCCACCCCCCTCTCTTGCGCTTTGGAATATTCACACGGAATCAAATTAATTATACAAATCATTTTATTTCTCATCCTTCTCTTGCTTCTTCGGATTTTCCGCTTTTTCCTCCTTTGGCCCCTCCTCAATGATTACCCCCTCCTTGTCTCTCGGCAGGCGCTTCCAGCCTGTTTCGAAGAGACGCCCCATCTCGAATTTGGGGAATGGATGAGCTTCCGTGTTGAAGACCACCTCGTCAAGAGGGAGGACGTCGTTCGGGGAGAAGAGTAGGTAGAGATATTTCAGGGTTTCGGCCTGAAGGATTAGTCAGTTGATATATGATTGGGTGGGGCGAGAGTGACTTACTAGCCAGAAGCTCTCCATGTTATCGCGTTGCTTAGGTGGGATCACGTTGACATTATCGAGACTGGTAAAGCCATCCTTTGCATTTTCGCCAACGGCGGTGTGCTCAAGAAAGGCCTCGAAGATCTTCCATCCCCACTCACGGTAGATCTCATCACCGGTAATCCTCCACATGACGAATAAACTCTCAACTGTTTCAGGCCTCTGGAGGTTATGTGCATCACGGGGTTTGACAATGATGTCTTTGCGTGGATCCTCTTCGAGGAATTCTCCGTCATCACTCTTGCCATGCTTTAAGTTAAACCATGCAATCTCGGGAGCGAGCCCTGTGGCCGTAACATTGTACATTTCATAGCAGGTGCGCATGAGTTCACGGGCAAGTTTGAGGTCTTCCTCTTGTCGGACGCCCCACTTTACCCCCTTTTCCGCTTTGCGCGCTTCTTCGACCGTAAGGCCTTCAGTTGCACCAAGAGCAAAAAGACCTGGCATGAAACAAACTAAGTGATCCATTTTGGGAGATAATTCACCGCCAATGCCATTTGGAAGCTCGGCGATAAATGTAAGATGTGATGGATGGGATTTGGCGATGAGATGCTTCTTAACACCTGACATAGCAGCGTTGTACATTTCCAAGTATATGAGCTCTTGATTTTTAGTTTGGAGATATTGCTTGATTAGGTATTCTGGGAGATTAGTCAGCGCTGGCCAAAATTTCTAGATAGGGAGCGCATACCATAATAACTATCACCTCGCGATCCTAACCTGATTTCGTGACCACGAAAATTTCCAGTATCAGCATAAACAAAGATCGGGACAAGGCCGTCCTCAGCTCCGTTATTATCGAGGACTTCAATGACCTTCTCTGCCTTTTTCCAATACACAGCTTCACCAATCAGCTTTGAGAGATATTTCATCTCCAACTGTAGCGTTGCGGCTTCCGCTGTTGATGATGCACCCCCATCAGCGTGTGAAGGCACTCCCTCACGGGACTTCAGGTTAACGCTCGCGAAGGGGACCCCTGAAGGAGAATCGTAAGCGCCCAGCAATCTGTCCGCAAGATCTGTAGCTTTATTGAGGTACATATCTTCGGCGGCCTTCTTCACAGGAACAAGTTTCAAATCCTGGGAGAGGTAGTGTGCGGATAACAGCCCGCCCAACATTCGAATAGTGGTCTCGAACGTGTTCACCTCACTGTCCTGCTCAAAAGTGAGTGAGTGTTCCACCCAATGCTGAGCCTTTTCCAACGGCTTCGTCAGGTTCATTATCATCATAGTGTCCAGCGCGTCGACGATGATCCAACCCATGCCCTTAGGGATCATCTGACGTCCGGTTTTGGCGATAGGAAGGAACTGATCGTTACCTAATCTCTATTAGACTGGTTCGTTCACCCGGACATTGGGTATGACATAGAAACTCAAGCAGAGAAGGGGTCTATTGGATTTTTTTTGCATAGAGATAGGTAAAACGTAAAGATAACCGGGGAAGAGCATTGGTATATTACCCCAAGCATGCTTTTCATAAGCATTCCAACTCGACATAAAGGCTTCCTTAACCTTCTCCCTCCTATCCTCCCAGTTTACAATTTCCTTGGCTTTCTTCTTGCTCGGCAAGATGCTTGTGCTAGTACCGGAGAAATACCCAAACCAATAGAACAGTCCAAAGATAGCTATGAGACCGCCTAGAAATCGCTTTCGTCGATACATCTTTCTCCGATCTCGTCCTGATCTCTGGTAATAAGGTTTGTCCTTGTATAATGGTAGATCTCGGTTGGCTCCGAATAGGCCGCCAACAGCTCCCTCCGCAATATTTCTGATAGAAACCGGTCGTTCCGCAGTGCGAGGTGATACGCCGGATTTCGCAGCCGCCCAACCCACATCTTCAAATTCACGGTTAGGGCTTGTGAACGAAGGGACGTTCTTCGGAATAGAGAACGACATTGATTCGAGTGTTTCGACTGCCGAGTCGATAGCTGGGCCCGCGGCCTTCTGGACTTCTGTTTGGATGGTTTGTAATAGGGGCGAACGCAAAATCTGAAGCGGGGTTTTGTTGCGCAAGCTGAACGGATCGCGAAGAGAGTTCATTCGGACATCATAAGGCTGATTGCACCAGGTGGAAACCCTACAAAAGCTGGGGTAGAAAGAGATTTGGGTCGTAACAGGAGTGCCCCAGCACGCAGTTCCAGACCTTCCAGACCATGATAACTATGATAACATTTAGGTGGTCTCAAAGGAGAGCACGTGACGTCAGGGTAACCACTGTGTTCCCGGTGACGGTACTTTTGAGATCCGGCCACCAGAGATCAAACCAACCGCAAACAGTTTCCTCCGTTTGAGCCGACGACATGGTGAATCTTTACGGAGTCCAGATTGCTGAGAACCAACTCGTTCATGTTTGTAACTTTCCTCCACCTTCAGTTCAGCCTTGTTGCTAACATCCGACAGAAAGCTCTGAGATCATTTTTTGGCATCGGTCACAACGTCGCCGACCGAATCTGCGCAAAGTTCTCGATTCACAAAACTGCCAGAATATCCCAATTGACACAACCGAAGGTCACGGCGATAACATCAGAAATGACAAAAATGGTTATAGACACGGAGTTAAAGAGGAGGATAGCGGATAATGTGATACGACTGAAGGATATTGGAGCGTATAGAGGGAAACGGCACGCTCAGGTATGGGGGTATTTGGCTTCTGGGGTTGGTGAAAAATTTGGCTAATGATTATTGGAAAATAGGGACTCCCGGTCCGAGGGCAAAAGACGAATAAGCAAATTGTCAACGCGCGGAGGTTTAACAGGCTACGGACTAATATATGATAAAGCAATGGTGGTGGTCATATTTACTCGAGATATGGTGGGTGTGTGGAAGCCGCGGGGATGTAATGCCGGTATATGTAAACATGGCGTCCACGTGTTCACAGATCCAGCCGGAATAGAATCAAGCATGGTTTAAATTTATGAGGAGGAAGAGGATGGGAGACATGTCAGTCACACCATGGCCGGTATGCTTGAGCACCGGTAGGTTTATGCACGGGTGTCCGTTGCCGATAGGTGGGAGATGTGTGTGCGTCCCACAAATTTCACCCAGATTTCCCCAGACAGCGGCCTGGCAAAGATAAATTCAGTAACTTATGGAGAGTCCCATGGGGTACGGGTCTGCTCGTTGTGATAGTGAGGTGCCAGTAGTCTGGTGCGTTCCTAATGTAAGGTATGATATAATACAGTACTACCGCCATAGTATCTACCGTATTGCGATCTGGATAACGTTGAAACTCCTTTTTTAAGCCGCATCCATTTCGATCCTCAACACTACCGACTCTTGCACTGTAACTTACCCGTCATCGCCAAGCTTCCCATGAAGATTTCAAGCGTCGGTCGCAACGCCGTAGCCCGCCTCCCCGCTATCATGAATAGAAGTTCACATCCAAGCTTCTCGCCCATACCAGCACTCGTACGGACCAGCTGTTCATTTCCCCTCTGACACGCCTCCTCCAAATCTTGTCTAATCGACCAGTTCGCACAGACTCTTGGAACTACACCTGCAATAGTTCACCGCTCATCACCTGCTTGGGCTATCTCCATTTGACATTCGCAGCATTCATTATTCCTAAACCTCGATCAGCATGTGGATTCTTCCGTTATTGGGCTACACCGGTGTCATATTTGGTTTTTCGTTCCTGACGCTAGCTATCGGTAATCATCTCCGCCACTCGTTATCCACAATACCGGTCTCTGTGCTGACCTTCACATCAGCTTCAGGGCTCTACTATCTCTCGGAGCTGGTAGAGGAACACACCGTCATCTCACAAAAGATATTAATACGGCTTATTCAAGCTATAATCGCAGCTCATATTCTATTGATTATATTTGATGGATTCCCCATCATGTTGACCCTCTTTTCTGCTGCCAGCCATGGCGTGTACCTGATGAATGTTACAAGGACATTCCCAATGGGTACGTTTGACCATATGCTCGTAGCTGGCTATAGGAACCTAACTCTTTTTCGCTTGTAGTCAAACTTACGGATGGTGTCTTCATTCTATCCTGCTGTACCATCCCTTTCCTACCCCATATCTACCCTACAGCTAACAGGTCATAGGTCTTGTGATTGGAAACCATTTCCTTTGGTTCAATCATTTCTCAAATCCAGTCCTCCCATCGGATCATCCCTTCAATCAACATCCAAATAGCCCGAGCAGAAACCTTTACGACTACTCATCATCGGCCGACCCAAGTTTCCCCAGCCGTTTCCCCACGTTTACGGAGATTAGTTCTTTCTTCGGTATCTGTGTGTGGCTTGTACCCTTCTCTCTGTTTGTATCCTTGAGCGCTGGTGAGAATGTATTACCCAGCACTTCCGCTACGATGGGTGGTTCCGCTAGTAAGAAGAAGGGGACGGGGACGGGGATGGCGAAAATGGTTTTCGGGGGAGCTAAGGAGTGGTTAGGAAGCACCGGAGAGGCGTTGGGTATTGTAATCCCTGAAGGTAGAGGTCATGCGAGGTTTGAATGATCAGTCCGAAAAAGGATGAAAACTTGGATATATAATCCAACCTGGGCCCGGAGTTACTAGGAGTGTTGTATTTTTACAGACTGTGTGGTGACATATTCCCTTTGTTTGGCCGCATAATATGGAAGGAGTGGAGTTGCTTAGAGATTTGTTTTGTATCTGGCAAGGCATGCATTTGGAGAAGGGAATAAAAAGGGGGGGAGAACACAAGGTTGAGATTGAGGACTCGGAGCATATTCCGGGCGTCACTTGCGAATCATGAAGATCCAGACTGAAGAGTGCTAATCCGGATGGCTGAGACTCTTAGAAGGCATTCCTTCATTGAATCAACTACTGTTTGTCTTGCTGGTCCCTGTCACTGCCCATGTTATCAGCTGGACTTCTTGTATAATATCGTGTAAATTGCCGGTACGTACCGTGCCGTATCCTCCAACAGGAAAATCAGAGTGGCACCACGTGATCCAGGGCTTGACTTTTATCGATAACAAACCACGGTCCCCCGCCGCTGAATATTGATACCCCCTTCCCCCACCAAACTACTCCTCCGATCCCGCACTTTCTCTGCCGCTAAAATGGAGGCAGAAATTACTGCTGTCCTTCCGTCCATTGACCCAATTATCACCGACTACTCTGTTGGACTTCTCACCCATGCCTCTACGTCCACCTCTCCCGAGGCGGACATCGAATTCGCTGAAGCCATTAGTGCTGTAACCTCCATACTCCTTGATGTCGCGCCACCATCGGTTTCCGAGGCCTCTGTCACAGCCTTAATAGATAAGCTCGTTGTTCAGCTCAATGCTGCTCACGGCGAGAATCGAAAAACCTCTTCTGGCCGAGCAAAAAAGCTTGATCAAACAATCCACATGGCCTCTCAGAAGAACATCTCCTCTACAATGGGTTTAGTAGGTGGTGGTGTCGACATCGATGCAGTGGGAACAAGGAAAGTTGAGAGCAAAGTCGACAAGAAGAAGCTCGAGAAGGCGGAGCGGAAGATCAAGGCAAAGCAGGATAAGAAAGTGATGAAGAATGTGACCTATGAGGCATCAAAGCTAGTTGCTACTGATGAACAGCAGTCTTACGATGACTTCTACATGGCTGTCAATCCGCTTCAGCTCGGGCAGAGTTCGCAGGGCAAGAGCAAGGACATCAAGATTGATAATGTGGACGTGCAGATTGGTGGGAAGAGGATTCTGTCAGATACTACACTTACCTTGGCTTATGGGAGGCGATATGGTCTTGTTGGGCAGAACGGTATTGGCAAATCTACGTTGCTTAGAGCGCTGTCGAGGCGTGAAGTGGCTGTCCCTACACATATAACTATTTTACACGTAGAGCAAGAGGTCAGTTCGTATCAACAGTTATTGTTCAAGGGTTTGGTGTATTGACTTTTTTTTGAAAGATCATGGGCGATGACACTCCGGCACTACAAGCCGTACTCGACGCCGACGTGTGGCGAAAACATCTTCTCGCAGAGCAAGACCGTATCACAAAGGAACTCAAAATACTCGAGAGCAAGCCCGACCCGATCACCGTCACCGCAAGCCAGGGATTCCCGAACCAAGAGCGCGACGAGCTGGACTCACTTCTATCGGAAGTCCACGCTAAACTCGCCGAGATTGAATCAGATAAGGCGGAGCCTAGGGCTGCATCTATTTTAGCAGGGTTAGGGTTTTCGGCGGAACGGCAGCAGGATCCTACCCGAACCTTCTCGGGAGGTTGGAGGATGAGGTTGGCGTTGGCTCGTGCCCTTTTCTGTAAGCCGGATCTTCTGCTTCTGGACGAACCGTCGAACATGTTGGACGTTCCGTCGATCACTTTCTTGTCCGAATATCTACAGGATTATCCTTCCACGATCCTCGTCGTGTCTCACGACAGGGCCTTCCTGAACGAGGTCGCGACTGATATCATCCATCAGCACTCTGAGCGTCTCGATTACTACAAGGGTGGTAACTTTGACTCATTCTATGCTACCAAGGAAGAGCGACGGAAGACGGCGAAGAGGGAGTACGAGAACCAGATGGCGTATAGGAAGCATCTACAGACCTTTATCGACAAGTTCCGATATAACGCTGCCAAGAGCAGCGAAGCCCAGAGTAGGATTAAGAAGTTGGAAAAACTTCCAGTTTTGGAGGCCCCGGAGGATGAGTATAGCGTTGTGTTCAAGTTCCCGGACGTAGAAAAGTTGAGTCCCCCTATCATTCAAATGCAGAACGTATCGTTTTCGTACACACCTGGGAAGTCAATTGTCGAGAAGGTGGATCTGGACGTTCAACTAGATTCGCGAATTGGTATTGTGGGGCCTAATGTGAGCGCTTGGAAATCAATTCGCGATGGCAGCGATATACTGACCTAAATGCAGGGTGCCGGTAAAACTACTGTCCTGAAACTGCTCATTGGGCAACTTGTCCCATCAAGCGGGCTGTAGGGCTCACACCCATTCCGGTTTTGTGCGGGAAAAAAGGCCTAACGATACCTTTAGTATCACCCAAAACCCCCGGCTCCGAATCGGCTTCTTCGCCCAGCACCACGTCGATGCCCTCGACCTGAGCTCCAGCGCAGTAGCATTCTGCGCAAAAATGTTCCCAGGCAGAACCGACGAAGAGTACCGCCGCCATCTCGGTGCCTTCGGCATAACCGGGACAACAGGGCTCCAAAAGATGGCCCTCCTCTCCGGAGGTCAAAAGTCACGTGTGGCATTCGCCTGCCTCTCCCTGACGAACCCGCACATTCTCGTCCTCGACGAGCCTTCTAATCACTTGGACGTGGAAGCCATGGACGCGCTCTCTAACGCGCTAGGGAATTTCCACGGGGGCGTGCTCATGGTCTCGCACGACGTTACTATGCTTGCTAACGTGTGCACGCACTTGTGGGTGTGCGATAATGGGAGTGTGGAGAGCTTTCCGGGGGATATTAAGGCTTATAAGAAGAGGATTATTGAGCAGGCTAATGCTGCGGGGGTGGTTAAGCATCATTAGGTTGTTGGGGTCTTTGATTGTATATAGGCAGTCTATACAGCCGAGAAACTTACCGTGATCTTGTACCTAATCGCACACAACGATACATGGAGAACTTTACGAAGAAGCCGTCTCTCTCCATTTATTTGTCCCTCTCGTACGAGCACCGCACTCTCAATAACAACTTGGCCCTATTTCTTTCGTATAGCCTGGCCTCCCGTCTAACTCGATAGCTTCACGGGAAATAAATACAGGGTTTCCCCAGAATTGGACGCAAGTTTGGCGAGTTTCTATAGTACTAAGACAAATCTTTTCGTCCGATCCCTTTTTACACTAAAAGTGTCCATCTTCACCACCCTCTCTCCTTGCCCAATGTTTATGAGAATCAGTGGAAATTTGTCCATGCATTAACAAACCCATAGATAACATGAAGAACATTACAAATCCCTTAAATATTATAAAGTGATGGAGAAAGGGTTGTTTGGTATCAGTTGCCATGTACAGTACAGTACCTTTTTGTATGGGACCCCATGCAAAAATTGAGGTCACTTTCACATTGGCCAATGCAATTATGAACAATGAAGACGGTTTTGATCCCTTACACTTGTACATGTAGAAGTGGGAATAGATAATCATTCCCTAGCTTATGAAAAAATTTGAGGTGTTATCATGTATGCAGCATTGAGAATTGTCCACTTGAAAATGTCTATTTTCGGCGTAAAAGTGGTATAGGACGGGGAGGTTTGTCCCCGTACGTTTGGCAAGTCAGCGTATTATAGTTACATAGCAACGCCACATCCCCTTCATACAAGTACTAGCACAGTACCGATGATATACTCGTACTCGTACGTCAAAAGAGGGAAAGGAATGGGTATCATAGAAGAGGGGAAAATAGGGCACGACTATCCAGGGATGTCTCTTAGGAGCTTACAGGCTACAAACAACAGAACTCCCGGGAGCTCTTCACGTCGAATCACTCGCCGCAGGTGCCATATGTGCTTGGCGTCCTCGGGTATTTGTCGCTCGCAGTGCAGTACCGGTAAGTTGCATTAGGCAGAATAATAGCCGTTCGCAGATTATGCATGTTGGGGGGTCGCACTTCGTGCCGTGGGCATAACTTGTGCGACGTTCACTTCCAGTCCGGTCTCGGGGTGTGAATTCCTACTGCACTTTTCTCTGTCGCTCGAGTGATAGCGTGACCGAATCCATTGAATTTACTAGGTTTCGGGAAGGAGGGGGTGAGAGGAACCCGGTTGTGATTTTCGCTTTTCTACTATAACTCATATATACAATAATGTGCGTGTATATAATATTATTATTTTATTTAGAGGAAGGGCCCCTCGGGTGAAGGATTGTGGTGACGGTGATGATGATGGTGGTGGTGATGGGGGTTTTCGGCGATAGGGTTACCTTTCTTTGATGGGTGTGAGGCGCCCTATGATAGCAGGCATGCATGGTAAGGTGGGTAACCGTTTTTTTTTGACGGATAGATGGGGTGTCGCACGAGTAGTTCAGTGGTCCGCCAACTCTTTTTTTTTTTTTGCTGGGAATTGGGAGTTGACTTGGCTTGACCTGAGCTGGGGTACTGGGGTTGGGTTGACTTTATCGTGCAGTACGGTAGGTTGTTTATCATATCATACAGTACAGCGGACGGTATCGTCTGAGCTTGGTATATCACTATGCTGTGATGTTATGGTGGAGATATAGTACCGCAGAATACGATATTATGGGGAAGTTCGCCCCTGCGTTTCGGGATTCCGGCTCTTTCTTGTGTGGAGGATAGATTTATTGTTGTGGTTGTGGTGTTTTCTTCTCTACGATATCTCTTTCTCCCACTCCGCTATCTTGGGCCACTTTTTGATTGTTTCCATTTTTCCCTTCTATATACTCACGTTGTGTGGGTTTATTATCAGAAATTTTCTGCTGTCCCCTCCCCTCCCCCTTCCTGGTCTGGCCTGGCTTTCTACTGTATTCTCACCACCACCACCCCACAATATCTTGGCGGAATAGAAGCGGGTTTGTCACTTACCATCCGCCCGCCCATCCCTCCCTCCCTCCC
>QLOI01002017.1:0-13959 GCA_003313605.1 Tuber umbilicatum | reverse complement strand
GGGGGGGGGGGGGGGGTGTAGACCAGAATCATGTGTGGGGTTCTGCACTAAGGATGCTTCCTGGGTAACAGAAAAGGGTATAGGGGTAGATGTCCCAGGCCCAGGCTGGGACTCCTCATGGTTGTTGATCTTTTCATGGAGAGCTTCGAGATTCTCACTTAGAGCATCAATGGCTCTCAGGTAGTCATGGTGTATGTGTCTTATAATACGGAGTAGTATATGGACTTCAGGGCTGGATCTTGCACAGTCCCGTTGATCAGTTTCATTTATGTGATGAAAAAGATTACTGAATTACAGGGAGGATCCTATCTCTGGGCCATCACCAGGTGGCAGGGTCGTGATCATGGAGCTGTGTGGTCATTTAAGAGAGGGGTGGCTGTGGGCGTAAAATTTGGTGATAAGATGGGATGTCCTTGTTCAGTGACAGAGGGCTGTGCCCCAGGGGGTGGGTCTGATTCCTTAGCAGGCTTTTTTCTCTGCGGCGGGACCTTGCAGTAAAGGGTGGAGCAGAAGGATCCATGGTGAGAGAATTTTCCCAAGCGGGGTAAAATGAGGTGGTGAGAAAAGGTTTTCAGCCAATAGCAAAAGGGCTTGGCAGCAAACTTGGTGTGGTTTTTTCTTTGACTGTGGTTGTAGTGGAGACGGAGCTTGGCCGACAGGGTGGTTTCCGCTGACAAACTTATACAAGTTCCTGCAGGAGCAATACCAGTTGACAGTTGTGGCTACAGTATACCGGCACTCGTGTACCGGTACTTATGCTGCGGTGAATACGGCCCAACCACCGTCGCCGCACATCTGCTTACTCGTACTTGTACAATACCCCCCCCCCAAGTATGATACCGTTCTTATAGTCGTTTGGTGCTAATTTTTTTTTTTTTTTGGAATAATCCCAATTACGAGTCACCCGTAAAAAATTATGCCCGTGCACACTGCTATGCGGGGGATTTCTAATGTACTGTACCAAATGACTCTAATACGGACCCCGTGCCTCACGGGTACCGAGTTAAGTTACTTGTACTGACCGCACTGGAGTGTGCTCGTATCATACAAGTGCCCTGGAGGAAGTCAGTGGACAGGTAATTTGGATTAGAGTAACCCGCAAAATACTGATATGATATTCCTTCTCCCATGAGAGAATATTTCCCACTTGAGGTACTTATAGTACGGTACTAGTACTCTTACATGAGTACCCGTAGCTCAACATCTGGGCCTAGCTCTACTGGGTGCAATAGCGCCGTCAATCCAAGACGATTCATTCGGAAAATGTCACTGGGGCCCTGTAGGTCGGTGAAGTATAGCGACGCACTACCCTTGAGATTCCCCATCATGGACTAATCTAGTCGTTATGAATTTTCTTTGAAACCCATCTCAAATTCTCAACAAAAGTCCTTCCTTAAATCCATCATGGCCAAAACCAGGCATATTTCGGACTCTTCCTGACAGCGCCGTATTCGATGTCCTTGTATTACCTACTGCGACCCTGTCCGAGTGTTTATTTCAATATAGCTTGCTAGTAAAAACCCCTTGAGATCAAATGTCCCCATCAGCCCCGCAATCTACGATTCAGAGGCAGTAGCTCCTGAGTGGGAATTTAGAGGAAAGATTTTAGCTCACTCCGCTGTTTCATCTGAGCTTGGAATACCTAAAAATAGTTCACTTATGATGCCTTCACTTCACCTTACTGTGCGATACCCCCTTTGCCGAAGCTGGGGGGTTAGTAGCGGGTGGGAGGAAAAGGTGTAAAGAGAGTATGCCGCCGCTTATATGCTGGTGCTCTCGCCACCTGTTCCACCCTAGGGGGTTTTCGCAGGAAGCTTCCCGATGGGAGTTCGTTTCTGGGAGGTGGCTTACACGGGGATTTGCTTCTGGGGGTAAGGGGTGATGGACTGCGATTGGTATTGGAACTTTTATACTTTCGTTTGGCTCGGGCCGCTCTCGTGTTATCGCGGCGTGGAGCGGAAGGGTCCTATAACTGCATAACTTGATGTAGAAAATCAGATTTGGGTGTGGTTTGAGATGTTGCGTTGTTACTGGTTTTCCATTGTGCAGCAGTCAATGATGACGGGTTCGCGGATGCAGTACGGAATAGTACTCGTATCATACCACTAGGACCTCTAAAAGTTCCCCACTTGATATAATATAACACGTTGAGACGGATAAAAAGAGGAATGTAACCCACTTCTCCAGGTGACACACGATTATCAATAAGTGGATCAAGGCTAGTCCATTATGGGGGCTGGAGTCTAATCGAAATAGCTTAACCAAAACCACCTCTAGCCAAACATATCTACAAACCGAATTCCGTTAATAACCCTCGTCAATACTAATCACTCTCACCGCTCATCCCCCACTCACTTTCACCCCCACTCTCAATCTCACTCCAACCCTCCTCATCATCCTCAATTTTTTCATTCTCCCACTCACTCCCGCTCTCGTTATCCTCACCAGGCTCACCCTTCTCCAGTTCAATCATCAGCTCATCGACCTGCTCCGGCTTGAACCCATGCCCATTCGCACTCCCAAGGTGATTCCTCAAATCGTACAACCTAGCATACCTCCATCTACACCCATCCACACTGCACGCGATATCTCTACCAGAATTTTCGTAGCCATAGCCACTTAATTCCTCAATAAGCCCCAGCCTCCTGATCAAGGCTCTGGGTTTCCTAGACTTTCTTTCCCCAGACGTAATCTCTGGGTTTGGGTTATGTGTCTGGGCGATGTGTTTCTGAAGCGGGGCTTTGTATTGATAATCCCTTGGACAGTGCGGGCAAACAAACGGGCAGTATCCCTGGTGCACGATCTTGATGTGGGTTTTGACGTATTGGGGTTTAGTCAAGCCCTGTCCACATATCTCGCAGATATGCGTTCTGCGCTTGTCGAGGGGTATATCGTGTTTATTGTGTATATGTAACTTTAAAGCCTTATGACTAGGTGAGCGGTGAGAGCAATGGGAGCAGATTGGCGGGTGAACTGCATTGGTGTGTGCGCGGAGCTCTCTGTAAGAGCTGAAAGAGAATGTGTCTGGCAGGAGTGTGCGTTGGATGGGGAAGGCTGTGTCATTTGTAGATATATCCTCTAGCGGGGGTGGGCCGGGGTTCTTCTGGCAAATGTCACACCAAAATCGAAGTTTTGGAATGCCGCTGTGCTGGGATGCAATATGGCTCTCCAGTTTCCGTTTTGCGTTGCTGGCGTATGAGCAATGTTTCGTAGAGTCGTCGGCGTCCTTATGAGGACATGCCCACGGAAGCAGTCCGCAGTGAACTTCTCGGATATGTCTTGCCAATGGCCCGCGTTTTCGGAAGCCTTCATTACAAGGGGGGTAATCCACACACTACGCAACTTTAATCAGTCCCATCTCCACAAACAAAGATCACTAAAGGAGAACCCCACGATATGCGGAAGAGCCTTCTGATGACTTTCCAAATGCCTCTTAAGGTGCTGATTCGTAGTAAACTTAGCCCCGCACTCCCTTCCACCATCAACCACCTTTCCGCCCGGTCCCGCAACCCTCTTGAACCCAAAATTCCCAAGCTGATCTTCCTCCCCTTGGGGGATGACAAACGTGCATATGTAGCGCTTGTCCTGTAGGTGCTTCGCTCGGATGTGCGCCTTAAGATGTGACTCCCTGAGGAAGGACATATCGCACCCCTCAACTGAACATTTAAATGGCCGTTCGCCGGTATGACTTCGTAGATGCTCCGTTAGGCGGCAGGGGCGGGTGAAGTGCTTGTCGCAGCCAGGTTCGGTGCATGGGAATTCTGATAAACAATGTTAGCCCCTTGACCCAGAAATTTCAATTATTAACAGGTTATGGTACTCTTTTCTCGAGGTTTGCCCGCAGCTTTCTTCTCCGGCACTCGCTTCGGCACTGACTCCGGTGCTGGCACTAGCTCACCCGGCTCAGTGCTAGCCGTCCCTGCGGTTTTTTTTGCTGATTTGAAGTTCGGGGACGGGCTCGGAGGTGATGAGGATGCGGAGCGTTTCCGAGGACCGTTAGCTACGGAAATAGGATCTTTTGTCGGAAGCGGCTTTATAGAAGGGATTGCCTCCGCCGGTGCTGCGGAGGTGAGCTTCACACGTCCGGGCATTTTGAACTATATTTAGCGATTTCCGACGGTGAATCGATGAGTTTGTCCTTTTTTTGCGTGGCTAAAAATGATTGAGGATTTGTGCGCGCCAAGATTTCGAGCTTATAACCCTAACCCTAAGCTAGTTTCATTATCACTAGAAATACGGCCACTAGACAAAAGTCTTGGTGATGCTGAGTCAGCAATGTTATTGAAGTAGAGCGCGTAGATACTACTAAGGAACGTGACACAAATCAAAATGCCTCCCAAGAAGTTAGTTTCCTATTATAAGCTGAAAACAGCACGCTGAGAAATGACAGATGTGGAAAAAGGCATGATAATTGCCTTTTTCCATATCTTCGAGAAGATTTCTGTTGTTGT
The DNA here is from genome assembly GCA_003313605.1 of Tuber umbilicatum. Lineage (NCBI taxonomy): Eukaryota > Fungi > Ascomycota > Pezizomycetes > Pezizales > Tuberaceae > Tuber > Tuber umbilicatum. The sequence continues at coordinate 9,508 of QLOI01002017.1, read as the reverse complement.
GACATTGGTTAATTGTCCATGGTCCACTGTTCGCAACTTTCTTGCTCAGGCATGCGACCGAGGTCATATCAACAATGCGCCCCGCTCCAGAAGATCAATTATTCTCAGCCAGTGGGAGCACTGGGCCATCATTCGTGCTGCAACAAAGGACTGGAGTATGACGAGATTGGAGCTCCAGAATCGCCTGTTAGGTATATGCAATTCCAACACCCCCCTCTGGCCCCGATGTAGGGGCCGGACGTCGCCTGTAATACGGTGTGAAGTTGCTAGTCATCAGCAAAAATCGCGAAATTGGCAGCATCCCCATAACACCATATATGTCGTCGCCGTCCATCCGACCGGAAGCTGTTCGCAGGATATATGAGAGGGGTAGTGTGCACTACTCATACAGCTGGAATCCAGTATATGATACAAATGAGATCTGGGGTAGCAGAAAAGCCTACTGAATAAGAAAACAATAAACGCTTTACGTTGACCGACTACCAATAGTCATAGGTCTGCAAGGACGGACAAGAGTTAAGAAGACGTAGCTGCAAGACTTTTCTTGCTAGGCAAATCAAAGAAGCGATGGAGCACTAAGCCTACCAACTCTACGTAAAGATAATGCAGTCATGCCTCTGTGTTGTTACAGTTGTCTGATATTGAGACTGATCACCTCAATAACAGAGGAACGACTGGTATGTTCGCATTTGGGCGGCATACTCAGACTAAGTTCATATGGCAAAGGCATCGTTTACTTCCGACTGGCGGAGTCTCGCACACCCTCAGGAAGACGGAGTAAAATTAGGCCGAATAACTAGAAGCAGGGAATTATTCAGGGTCTACGAGTGTTCGCACTTAAGATTGATAAAACGAAAGACTAGTAGATGTTGCGGAGGTACTTAGTTAGTATAGGTATTAGATGTACTGGCCACGGAAACTCACGCGGGATATAAATATAAGAGTTCCTCCCCATCTATTAGACAGACAGCAACGGAGAAGAGATCTTATCAATATAACAAGTTATTACCTACAATTCGTACTCTTAGTAGTTTTAGCGAAAAGAGTGTTAGCGATAAAATTACGACGCCTTCCTGACACGACTTCATTATCGAACACTTACAATGCTTAACCTTACTCTACTGAGTTCCGAGTGGTTACCCGTAACATCGCCATGCTCCGCATGTCTCCCTCCATACGATCGACCGCGTTTTACATGAAGCCAATATTAAGAAACGGCTTGCGCAAACACGCCCTCACTTGAACGCTGCCCACACAAAGAAGCACTTAGATTGGGCCCTTGCCTACAAGGATTGGACTGCTGAAGACTTCGAAGGCATTGTATATAGTGACGAATGCACTGTTCGAAAGTCCGCCAACCCAGCCCAAAAGTGGGTCTTTCGTACCCCAAAAGAGAAGTGGTATGCAGACTGCATAAAGCCAAGAGGCAACACCAACGAGGTTGGGTTAATGGTTTGGGGATGCTTTTGGCGCGGTTCCTGGGGCCCCTTGGTGCCTATCCTAGAGAGTAAAGTTGACCGTTGGGTTTACATTGCTCTATTGGATAGGCACCTCCCGCCTATTATGCGAGAGGTTGCACAAAAGGTGAGAGACCCCCTGTTTCAGCAGGACAATGCCCGGGTTCACACTGCTCGGGATACACAGCAATGGTTTGCAGATAGTGGAATTGATCTTGAAGATCATCCTCCACTATCTCCAGATCTGAATCCCATCGAGCATTCTTGGGTTGAGTTGAAGCGGCGGCTATATGTGCAATATCCAGATATCCTGGACACCAGAGGAGGCCCAGATCGGATCCGGGAATGGCTCGCTGGGGTACTTCCCAATGTCTAGGTGTCAATTCCAGATTTCTTTTTCGAAAAGCTCTGGTGCTCCATGCCTTCCCATGTAGCAGCTGTTATTGATGCTAAAGGTTGGTATACTCGGTACTAGTTTATAGTGGAAGTTTCCTTTTTCCTTTTTAATTTCTACTTTTGTATTTTAAATGTTTAATTTTTAATTTTCCTATTTCATCTGATGTTTTTCTGTCAACGGTGCTGGATGTTGGGGAGGCACAGGGGGCACCATGGGATACAGACAGGAATAGACTGTCTCACATTGCGCCATCACTAAGACTTTTGTCTAGTGGCTGTATATGATAAGTTGTGCTGTTCTTGTAGGAGAGTAACCTAAAGTAAGATCCACAACATCCCCTAATATAGTTCTTCACACGATATGAATCGTATCCTGAAGGTAAAGGGCAAAGAAATTGAGCCAAGGAGAAAAAGCAGCCATAATACCATCATGCTTTACACCTGGTCCTGACTAGAACTGAAGTATTTCCTCACTACCTCCCTACTTGTACTAAATTGCCATGTGTGCTACCCCAGGGCTCTTGCCTAACAGAAAGTGCAATCTGTATCATCAGAACTATAGTCTAGGTCTTGCGGTTACAGTTTCTGTAACCATTTGTCTGCATTCTTTGTTTGCGTTACGTGGTAAAAATGCAGTAGTTTACATACAAAAGCTACGGAAGAGAATCCTTTCCATCTCTTGTCGATCGCTCTTGACAAGGTTAGTCTAGGTTTACAGTATTCCTAAGCATTGGAGAAAACCGCAAAGTCCAATACCATAGTACGACGCTTTCTTGACCCAACCACCTACCGGCATCATACCATAGAGCATACAGAGACCGCTCTGTTGGGCCTCCCCAAGATTGCCGGTGTCCAAGTCTGTAGCCAAACGTTTCGCGATAAGCGAAACCGCTGGAATAAATAAATACCAAAGTTACAATGATAAAAAGTTGTGGGTCCGGCTCGGAAAAAGCACGAAAGCACCTTTCTCTAGCCCCGGAGAACTGCGGGTGCAAGACCTATTTCGGGAGGGTACGAAAAAACGAAGCCGTGGGTTATGGGCGAACCATTTTGATTCTTGAACGTTGAAGGAATGGTTTACCGGTATGAAACTGGTGCATAAGCTCTGACTTTATAGCTGCAGCTGACCTAGGCGCAGCCTAGTCGGACTGGCCTAGCTGCGTCTGGTCCTACTAATACTAACATCATCAAACACAAAAAGAGCTAGATCCCACACACCTATTTTCTAGGAAGTAGGGGATTGTGGGAACGAAAAAAAAAATTCAAAGCCTCCGGCTTCGAAAAAAATAATATGGGAGGAAGTAGCGCTTCAATTCATAGTCGATCTCATCTGCCAATAGTAACACTTTCCTTTTCAGGGTCCTGTCCGCCGTCGACACAACATCGATTCAGCCTCGTCGAAACCGATTGATTATTCGAACTAGAACACGGGAGTTCTCTTGAATGAAGAACATACTCAACACCAAACCGCAGCTTTTCATCCACCCAACAAAAAAAAAGTGAAAGAATTTTGAAAGAGGAACTACAATCTTTCATACCGCCTGTAACGAGTAGGGGAGGAGGGGGAGGGGGGTTAATAGCTCGATATATCCACGTTGTTCCCATCATCGATCTTACTTAACTTAACTCAACTGTACACTTTTTTAAAGCAAACCTTTCCCTTCTCACCGTATCATAGCCGGGACGAGCCGAAATATCAACCTGCCCCCCCCCCCCCGCGACTCAGCACCCAAATCTATCAAATCCTATATCTCCACTATTAACCCACATATAAAAGCAGAGAGGAAGAAAATGTGCATTCGCCACACAACAACCTTCAACTGCGGCCACGTCTTCGCAACAACAACCTCCTGCAGCGGCAACTGCCCAACCCCCGAACAAGCAATCGCCATCCTCCCCGCGAAGCTCGCTGAAACTTCTTGCCTCGCGTGCGTGCAGAAAGTGCAAAAGGACTGGTTGGAGCGGGCCCAAGCGAAGCTAGATGTGACTCTCGACGAGATCTCTTGTCTACTTGGCCGCGCGCAGCGCGACTCTGGCTATATCAAGCAGGAAGTCGAGAGCATCCGCGAGTGGGCGAACCTGTTGGAGCGCAGGAGGGATAATAGGAACGGGGGCATTTATGACGAATTGAAGTGCGTCATTAGGAATTCGAGAGAGTATGCAGGGGATCTGGAGAGTGGTATGTTTACTGGGCCGTTTGCGCTCTGGTGTAAGATGAAGAGCGAGAGTGGGATTGAGGGGTATCTTGTGCCGGAGGGTAGGAGGGGGTATGGGAAGATGTACGATGAAGCGTGGGAGAGGTTGCTGGCGCCGAAGAAGCCTGGAGACGGGTTTTCGGAGGAGCTAGTGACCGTAGTGGATACGAACGAGCAGGGGGGGTGTGGTGGTAGAGAAGGTTGATCTTAATATTCGAGTCGTGCTAAGTTTTACTAGAAGTAGAAGTATAGTTTGAGCCCCTCACTGCCCCTCTTCCCCTCCGCATTCATCTCTTTTTTCTGCATCTTGGGAGTAGTAGTATGGTTATAGATAGATCCTTACATAAAGCGTACAAGAAATATAATATCGCATGTTCATTAAGGCAATTTTTCCCATTCCCTTAAAATCTCCTGAGCTATGCTACCCCCTTGTAGTTTGGGCCAAAATATCACCCGGGTTTAATATGGAAAGGTTCTAGCAGAGAGATTTATCATACAACCAACAATACAACATTCTGACGTGCCCTCAAGAGCGCTACCGATTCTATACCTAGAAAACATCCATCAAGAACTATTCCTCAAGTCGCAGTCTACCATGATACCGGTAATTGAGGTCAGCTTAAGGTTATAATATTACATTACCCTGCATCGGGCATCCGCTGACAGGAAATATAGTGGTGGGAAATCCATGTGGGGCTTAAATAGAACGTACTAGCACCCGATAAATCTTCATCTCATACTCTATCCCTTAACCCACTCTAGCGTCCACTGAGGGGCATAGCCCCTTGAGCGCCTTCGTGGATGAGGCTAAAATTTAATAGATGTTACCATAGTTCATTCTGAAAATTTAATGGATATATCCCCAAGCCGGTTTGTTCACAATTAGCTAGAGCTTATACATCCTGCTGGAAATGCAATGTTATGAAGGGAATGCATATTATACTACTCTCAAAGCATTAAATTTGCGTCTCCTCTTCTCCAAGAAGATGTAGGACTGCAGACTCGCCTACCGTCTTCCTCAAATACCCCACCATAATATTGTCCCGCTGATTTCTTGCTACCTCTATCGCCAATCGATCACTCGATTTCTAGACCACAATAATATTCCCAACCCTCATACCCCACCCAAAGGCACAGCCTAGAATTTCACATTCACATGATACGGATATGATGCTTGAATTGAAAACCCCCTCCCCCATAACCTAAGACAATAAACTATTCAACCACCTAAAACCTCGCGTGATTGCTAGCTAACCCCTTCAGCCCCACGTATTAGAGCCTGCTCCACCACCGAGTGATCTCTAATGACCCACTTGAAACGAAAGTTACTACTAATCACTGTGGCATTCAAGAATATCTCCTAAACAATCTCAAGTTTAAGGTATTACGTTATTCCCTTAGACACGCAGACGCGCACCGACACTAACAAGGTAGTCCCTTTAGACACCTTCATGAAAAGAAAAAAAAGAGGAGCAGGCCAATCTAACCCACAATCTGTTTTCAAATTCCCCAATCTTTGTTTAAGCATATATACCGACCGAGTCGACGCCACAGTTAGCTATCCATCAAGCTCATCCACAGTCCAACAAGAGATACCAATATCACTACCACTCCCTGCTTACTAACCGCCTCGCAAATAAATCCTCACTCACCAATCCATCAGCCAAAATGTGTATCCAAACTATAACCTCCTACGCTTGCAATCACCTCTCCACCTCCTATAATACTACAACTCCCCACTGCTCCACCACCTCCATCTGCACTTTGCCGAAGCCACTGCCAACTAGGAATGAGAAGTCTTCCCTTCTTTGCTCCAAGTGTCGTGCTGAAAAGATTGAACGCGAGGCGGATCAAATGAGAGAGCTGGAGCACTTTGCCAGAGTTAGCGGTGGGGAGGGAAAGGTAGCCGGTGGAAAGGGAAAAGAGGTGGAAGCTGAGGTGAAGAATGTTAAGGTTATTGCGAAAGACTTGGAGGAGCTTGGGCATGTTACTAAGGGGTTGTTGAAGAAGGCTGCGGAGGTTAAGGAGGAGGATGCGAGAAATTTTGCGGAAGAGAAGGGTGGGATTGCAGGCACCCCTAGTGAAAAGGGGGCCGAGAAGGCGGTAACGGGCGCCGAAGAAGCCAAGATCGAAGAGAAACCCGCTGAAGGAATCATTAACCCTATGGGAGTTCACGTCGAAGAGTCTAGCGCTCCCGAGCATGTTCAATCCGAGGATCTGGACACACTCAACTTCACCAGTCTTTCACTCAAAGAGTCGGCTCAGAAGCCGGATGCCGAATGGGAGTCTAAAATTGCAAACCCCAAACCCTTAGGGACTATCAAGTCCGGAAAATCCTTCCCGGGGCCCTCTGAGAAAAAGGTCCTTGAACCCAAGGACATCAAGGCCAAAAACCACACTCCCGGGAAATCCAGCATTGCCAAACCTACAGGCACGCTTACCCCCAGGAAATCGGTCAAATTATCTACCCCTCCCAAGGCTAACGACACAACACCAGCAGCAAAGGGAAAGAGAGGAGGTAGCAAACCTTCAGTTTGATGGTTCTTCTGGCTTGGCAGGGCCTTCTGGGGTTGAGTTTAATGGCAGGTGTGCTGGTTTCGATGGCAATGTTACATTGCTACTTTCGCTATTGAATTTGCTTTTTTCTTCTCTCCTCCTTTAGCAGCTAGGTTAGTTTTTTTGTGCAGAGTCAGTGTGATGGTGAGTTGGTGACAGTTTATAGTTTTAATAGGAATTCTTACTTAATTCATAATTACTATTTGATTTACTACAGTGATGCTTGGAACTCGCGGGAAACGTGCAGTAGAGAACGATTACGTAGGCGTTCTGGTGATGACTGGAGCCTGGGGGCAAAGTGCTTGAGTTGTATCCACAGTAGCGAGATGGAGGTGTTTGCTTCTTTTTACTTTTACATACTTCATCCTCACCTTGTTTTCACAACCACCTTACGTTCTTTCCACAATGACCCTCCCGGGGAAAACTTATCCCCAACCCTCTAGATTACTTTCTTAGCTCCCGCTATCAACCAGGTCTACCCCGCTGGTGATTTTGACCGCTTCCCTGGAAAAACATGCAATACTGGTTATTAGGCGCTTTTATCATTCACAAACTCTTGTGGATTGGCAAAGTGTCTGGACTCAATTCTACCAACTCGATGATTCGTGGGGAGGATTTCCCTCACCAGTTGTGCTGCTCCAATACTGCACTTGAGAGTACTGTACGGGTACTGCAGTAGCAGTACTCGGCTAGGCAATCTACTACGTAGCGCCTCCACATATCACCCTATACAGTATCTCCAATCACACAAGCGCATACCCAGCACTTAACCACTATCCAAGTCATATGATGCTCCTAAGAATTTCAGCTATTACCATCAATGTTCCGAATCCCGAAACTCTTACAATCGAGTATTTGTCAATTGATCGTCCTCTCCAGAAAGCATGGGATTCCGACCGAAATATTAACCCTGAGAAGCTATTGTATCATATGTATGAGTAGTCCTGGGGAGCACTCGCCATCGGCGTTTTGAGTGGGAATCCATGGCAACAATGCTCCCACCCCGGAAACACAAAACGCTGATTCTTGTCAGATATCTGCGAGGGTATGCTCCTCCCTTGTGTCACCAGCGCTAAGTCTAATTGTGCTCTGTGCCTCAGACGTCCGTGGACGACGGACACATGGAATTCATACAATGCTTCTACCCATGTTGTCTATAAAGGCCATTTCTAACCCTGGGGGTCTCTTATCCTCCAGAATTTAGCCCAACCCCTACTTTGCAGCTCTCATGCTGCAATATGCTCAGAATGCCACGAACATCTTCAACCCCGATAACTCATCACACACCGCAGTGTTCTTTTACTGCTAGGACGGCGTTCCAAATTAAACTTACCACTTGCTGATTATACACCTGCGCCATATACCTGTGGTGAGCAAATTGGACAAGTTGCCAAGACGTCATAATGCTAGCAACTTCGCAGTTGTATGCAGGCCCACCAACCGGAGCAATTTGCTCACCACAAGCACTCGCCATAATCAAAAGCCCGTCCCCGACCTCTATCTATGCGCAAACTACCACTCCACCACACCTCGCTCGTAAGAATTGCACTTACTCTCAACTCTATTAGAGGCACTAGTCTCTAGGGATATTTGATTAATGAGCAATAGCTATCAACTTAATTCTCCTACCGTCAAGGTTACCGGAGGAGAGTAATTGCCATGTCGCCACCGGCTGCTACGCTTCGGGGACAGGCTTTCGATTTCGGCGGGTACCGTACAGTACGAAAGACAGCTGGCAGAACCAGGTGTTTGAATAACATACCGGTAATATTCTGCGGTCACTTCATAAATTAGGTATTATTGAGAAAACATCTGGTCTTGTGGTAGGGAGCTGATACGGTTGGCACACAGTCACACTTGGCTCTAGGCTTGGGCAAACCAACACCAGAAGCCGGAGCTGGAAGCAAATTGTATTTCGCGGGCGGGAAGCTCTGAGATTCAGGAGTGAATGAAGGAATAAGTTAGCTGGCGCACATATACTTGCCCCGAGGACACCTAACGCTATCGGTGAACGTTAGGGAAGTCTGCGTAGACTGAAGGGGAAAATCTCGCTCTAGAGCTAAGATTTTTATACTCAGCTTAATACCTCTATCATTGGAATCTTTTGCACATGGCCTCAAAATACCTTTTGAGGCACTTTTGAGGTACTGTATCATCTATTGATCAATAGAGTGTGAGATATATTGATTGGCTACAGCACTGGAGACCACTCGGCGAGGCAATTAATGGTTCAATATGGCACAGAAGTTACTTACTCCTCGTTCACCTTAAACAGCTCTCTCTATCTCGTCAAATTGACCACGCACTGAGTGATTTTTGCATTTTGACACACTTTTACAGGCAAAGCTACGAATCCCGAAATCTCACCTACCCCAGCCAAAATGAACGGGTTCTCTCTCTCTTTTATTTTTTTTATCATACAAAAACTTCCGCCTACGACCGACAGAGGGCAACAGACAGCCGGCACCCCGCCTCGTTTGATAAGACCTAACTGGCTGGGCCGTTGCATATCTTCCAATCCCTATGCATAGTTCATTTCCCAGGGCTGGAAAGCGCACAGTAACACGCATCTTGCTCTTTTAACCGGCATCCGACTCCCCTGCTTTTAAACTAGCCGGCATGATACAATATTATACTCGTAGATGGAGAGACCCCTGGACCTCGCCTTTGCCAACCACAGCTTACTCCCCTACTTTCACTCCTGGAATGCGTCCCTTCCCTCCACGGGCTCCGACCATGTAGCTATTTCCGTCTCCTTTGGACAGCTTTCCAGGTCCGTCCCCCCCCCTAGGCCCAACTGGCGCGCCGCCGACTGGTCCGCTATTATCCCAATCCTTCAGACTGTTGTCGTCCCTCCGGCTCCCTCTTTCCCCACCTCGTCCTCGCTCGCCTCGTGGTTCGACT
>QLOI01002016.1:0-16188 GCA_003313605.1 Tuber umbilicatum | reverse complement strand
GGGTTCTACTCGAAACTTGGCACTCGAAAAACACTTTTTCGACCCCGGGGCTGAATGCCTCTATTGAGTTGCGACCCAGTTTGGCAACTCCATGGCAAAGTCCCTCCCCGTTGGGGAAAGGGAAAGGGAAAGAAAGAAAGAAAAAGGTTCTAAGGAAGCCATGACTTCTAAGAGTGAATCATGCGCCGGCGAAGGCCGACTCTGTGATCCTCCCCGGAGAAAGACATGGTTTTCGAGACATAAACCGTGGATGAACACGGACGCGGACACACAGAACCCGATATTTGTGGACAAGGCGGAGCAAAAAAAAAAAAAAAAAAAAAACACCCCCAGTTCTCTTGATTCACCCGCAACTCCCCACCATCTTCATGGATCCTTTTTCCGCCCCTCTCTCCTCCCACTTTTATGCTCTTCCTTCCCACCATGTCCACAGCCCCACAATCACCAGTCCTAACGCCCATAAGCTCCCCAATTCGCGTTGCAGGATCTATGCACATACGAGTAGTGCTCGAGTGCGGCAAGTATTCTCTTCGCACACCGGTACTATGGTTTTCGCCCGCGTGTCACTCTCCCTTCGCTCCTCCGCGCCCGTATAGGGCCCCTTTGCCCGGAGGCTGCTGCGTCGCAGAAAAGCTGGGGTGCATAGCAAAGTGCAGAACTACCGTACTCGTATGTTCGTTTATGACACTATTTCCCACCGGAAACTTACCCTCGCAATTAGTGTAATATCATACCAGTGCTGTAGCTGCGGTAGGTGTGTGTCGCGGCTACCGGTGTGCATATGAGTACTTTTCAGTACTCGAGCATTGTACGAGTAGGGTAGGGTACAGCGCAGTGCAGTAGCGCTGCGCTTCTTTTTTTACTCGAGTAAGGTCACCCACGTCAACAGCTTGAGGATAATGATGGACAGACATACATACATAAAGGCTTCGCTCGTATATGCTCAAGCTATGCACTAGTACGAGAGAAGTACATACATCATACATGGTGCATTGAACAAATATACTCGAATACCGTACTGAAGCACGTCGTGGTGGTGGTGATGGTGGTTGATGTGAAATGCGGGGAGTGGGGGGGTAGGATAAGAACTATTTGGCTCACACTACGAGTGCTACGGTGCTCCATACCCTTAGCGAGGGGTCCCGCACGAGTAAAATGCTCATAGCCTCATGTTGCTACCGGAGTTTCCGCGGCAACCGGTCTCGACAAACAGGAGGCATATCATACCGGTGGTGAGGTATGTCATGTATGTAGGATATGTATGTATCATAGCAAAAATCACGGTAACGGGGCCCACTGGCCAGGGCAAAGAATCGGAAGCTGGAAATAAAGTGCAATTCCCGTTGCTTCCGCATGTATTATATCGAAGGTGTCATACCTAACATCCTAAAGTTTTTTTATTATTATTTTTTAATTTTAATTCCCTCTTTTTTTCTTTTTTTTTCTTTCTCTTTCTTTCTTCCTTTTTCCCTCGTTTCCCTTCCTTTCCATTCTTTGTGAATTACGGTAATTACGAGACTACGGTATGATGCTCTGGTAGATTCCCCGGTTCCGCCGAACCGTTCGGGTGGGTGGGTGAATTTTCACCGGACTGGACCCTGAGCAATAGTACTATATGACGTCAGCCGGGGTACTTAGCACTCGTAGTGGCAGGAAATCAATCAGACATCAAACATCCAACGATCGGTGGCAGGGATGTGCGGGGTCAGACAGTCGCCAGAAGCGCTGTGGAGGGCGGATAACCGTGGTATATCTGGATTACAGTGTTTGCAACGCGTTGACCATTGTCCCCGCACTGCATATATCGTACCTGTAGCGAAACCCGCCCATCGTTATAGGGAGTGATTTTACTTGGAAAGGTCACTCATTGAGTTATTGTGATACATTTTTGGCCCTATTACTTGGAAAAGCTTGGATTGACTGTTATCACGAGGTCTTCCTGATTAGGTAATTTATTTGCAGTTAAATATTCCTGATCGGGGTAACACAGCTAGGCAACACACGACATCGCATCCACGCGTAGCCGTTCCCTCTCGAAATCGTTTCTCTCGTGGCCAACCAAGTGCAATCACCTCTCCATCAATTCTCGTCATCCGATACATACCAGCTTTCCGTTTCAACGACACCCCTCTCGCCCCCCGGGATCCACCTCAGTTCGTGCCAGCGGACCTGAATTGCCCTTGCAATGTCGTACTTCTTCTCTACCCCGCTGGATATCGACATCCGACTGGAGGACTTGGATGAAAAACGGCAGATGGTGGATGTGAAGCTCGACAAGAACAGACGGGAAAAATGTCCGCTTTACTCGGATGGAGAATCTGTGAAGGGGGCTGTCACCATTAGGCCGAAGGATGGGAAGCGTCTGGAGCATACGGGGATCAAGGTGCAATTCATTGGGACCATAGGTTGGCTGTCCTTCGATCGAATATGCGAAGCTTGTGTGTTTGCCTGGCAGCACGGCAGGATTAGGCTGTCGAGCACTGTGTGGTTGAAGTTATGCTGAATACCGTGTGTTTGCTTTTCCTGCACTTTAGAGATGTTCTACGATCGTGGAAACCATTACGAATTTCTTTCACTTGGTCAAGAGCTGGCTGCCCCTGGCGATCTCCAGCATCCGCAAACCTTCGAGTTTGAGTTCAAGAATGTCGAAAAGCAGTACGAGTCGTATAACGGTATCAATGTCAAGCTTCGCTACTTCGTCAGGGTTACAGTCTCGCGGAGGATGGCGGATGTGATCCGTGAGAAGGACATATGGGTATATTCCTACCGCATGCCGCCCGAGAGCAATAGTTCGATCAAGATGGACGTCGGCATCGAGGATTGTTTGCACATCGAATTTGAGTACTCAAAGTCCAAATACCACCTCAAAGACGTCATTGTCGGGCGCATTTATTTCCTTTTGGTACGGCTCAAGATCAAACACATGGAACTATCAATTATTCGCCGAGAGACTACTGGAACTGCCCCAAATCAGTACAATGAAAGCGAGACCCTTGTTAGATTTGAGGTGGGTTTTCTGCGCACGGAGATAATCACTCTAACATCTAGCTGATTTGTATAGATTATGGACGGATCTCCCTCTCGAGGTACGTATCCAGTTATCTCCTTATGCGACCCACCGCTTGTTGTTCAAGACTTTTAACCCAGACTGCCTCTCTGATCGCTTATGAGATGAATAATAGGCGAGACCATTCCTATCCGCCTTTTCCTTGGCGGGTTTGATCTGACCCCCACATTTCGCGAGGTCAACAAGAAATACTCGACTCGTTACTACTTGAGTCTAGTATTGATTGATGAAGGTACGTTTTTTTTTTCCCTCCTTCTCTTTTGAAAACCATTTGCTTGCCTGCTATTCCCGTTTGTAACACTCTCGGTTCCGGCTGTCCACCTCTCCCCCTGGGCGTGGGGGTTTGCTAATATCCGAGGATGCAACGACATTTTGGTAGTTGGGATGGATGTGAGGGATGTAACTGACTAAATGGGTGGGACATAGATGCTAGACGCTATTTCAAACAGTCCGAGATTGTGCTCTACCGTCAACTGGTGTGAAGGGATTGATTAGCTGGAATAATGGATGGTCTATCGAGTTTGATTTTTAACCATAGTTTTTTTTTTTTCGCAAAAATTTTCCACCCTGGCGTAATATCGTTTCCATACTAGGAGTACTGGGAGTGTGCAATTGAGCTGAAGAAATTCATATGAACCGTTAAAGTGACGATTTTCCTGGGGGCTTTCCGTTATGTACGAGTACTTCATAGTAATGAAGGGAGCAAATCATGATCATTGAATGACGGCAGAGTTTTTTTTTTTTTTGAAAAAAGTGATCGTTTTTTCTTTTTCTTTTTCTTTGGGTCTTTCCTTTACCCCTCACATTGAGAAAGGGCAGGTCTCAGTGCACCGGTTCAAATCTTGATGCTTGGAGGGTGATCCCACGCGACTTGATCCCTGTTAGCGGGCGATCATAGCACATCACATGAAGCGAAAGAGGGGACTTGCACCCTACGGTTGGGGAGGGGGGAGGGCAAAGGGATGTACTCGAAGAGGAGGTGATAGGGGAGGAGGAAGAGAAGTGAGAGGGAAGGAAAGGGAGGGAGAGGGAAGGATAGGGGAGGAAAGGGGAGGAAAGGGGAGGAATGGGCAGGAATGGAAAGGAAGAAGAAAAAGAAAAACGGTAAAATAAATTATGCTTACCCAGTTGACCTATCAGAATGTCGGAAATTTGTTAGCTGGAAGAAGGAACGAATACTTCATCCGGTCCGGAAAAACCCAAACAAAACCCCTCATAACCTCACAACACCTCTCCTATCCCCCCACCCAGCCAGCAGCGTACGAGCAAGACAAGTTAGACCTGCTGCTTGCTCTGTTTGAGTGCGAGCACCGTATGATACCTGCCAACCCAGTGATCCACCAAGCAAACATGCATACATATCATACAACAACCCCTCCAACCAGCATACTCTATCTGCTCCTACTCCCCATTTCATCCAGAACACCGTACTCTCGATACGGGAAACAGCACTTGCTTGGATACCCCGCGCAGCCCTTGCTTTCTCTCATAGTTGATGAGGGTTGAATAGGGTGAGGGCTAGGAGGTGAATAGAGTATCGTGAAACAAGGCATTCACGGAGTGAATGAATGAACCGATGGGGCGGGCTAAACTGGACTGACAACTAGCATCAGCTGAGTTCCCGACAAGCCGGTGCTCAGCAAGATACCCCCCCCAATCCCTTAAATTACCATGCTTACAGATCTGGTTATCTGGACAGATTTGGTGATAAAGGTAGGGTGTCGTGTTGTATTGTGTGGCGGTTTGCTTTTTTCACCTCTCGAGGGGCGGGCCGGAGGGTGAAACGATGGGAAGGGGGAATGATTTTGAATCAAGCTGGGCGGATCTGGGCCCAGGGTTGAAGAGATTCCGCTTCCCCGAGACAAATAGAAGCCCTTGCCGTCTGTTTGGGGGGGATTATTTGTTCGACTCTTTTCCTTTTTTTCTCACCTTCTTACCCTATCGTGATGCTTTATTCGTCCTCCGGCGCAATCTACGAAGAAGGGACCTGTGCCCTATTTGACACGAAAGATAAAATAGAATCGGATGGCTCTGGTTTTTCGCTGGGTATGTGTGGTGGCTTATGGTCCTCTTGTCTAATTATCCTGAAATTATGGGCCTTCCATTCCTTCCTCTCTCTTCCCAAGAGTAAATGTTTGACGCGTTGCTAGATAAGTCACTATTTTTTCCCATCACATCGAGTAGACCACGTTAGATGGCTTGGCATGGAACTGCATACCCTCGTTGGCCGTATTATGCGGACGGCGGTCTTGGTGTAATTGACTTGCAATCACATACGTGCATACGCACAAACCGGTGGACAGCAAAAGAGAAACACGTGAGTGTTATTGGACACTATTCTTTCCCTCGTTGTACCGCCCTCTGACTTGCATCTTGCCTTCCCCCCCTTTTTTTTTACCCTGTCCACTTTTGCACTCATTCACTGACTCTCCACACTCTAAGAAAGTCCTTGCCTCGGTGGGGAGCCTATTATCATACTCATCTGAGACATGTTCCAATCTTGAAGAAACCCGCTTCTGCGATCTGGTGAGCGACGGGACGGAACAAGGACGGCTAACAAGAAACTGCGGAAAGGCCCGCGTAGGCAGATTGTGCATAGGGATCACATAGCAGATATACTGAGGGGGGTATATGGTGTATAAGGCTGGGGATCTCGTTGCGGGATGGGTAATTTCTACTAGGGGGAACGAAGCCTTAGTCCCGAAAAGAAACGGGAAAAAGAAGAGAATTGTTTCTATAAGGCGGGGTGGGGGGTGAGGAGGTAGGGGGTGAAGAAAAGCGAGCGCTCTTCGAGGCCACCGTGCAGTCTCTTCAGTCAAACCCTAACTCGGACCTGGTTTGTATTCTTACTGCATCTCCTGTGGTGGAAGCAGGACCAACAAAGCCCTGGCCCCGGGGAAGCACGGACAAGGCCAGGCCAGGATATAGGGGTTCGGCGGCATGAAGACTTGAAAGATTATTACGAGTGATATTTCATGGTGCATATCCCGAGCGACTTCCAATGCTGCCGCAATAACTCAGACCTTGCACTGGAGGCAACTATTTACTAGCAAGCGAGACTCACTCTAACTGACCTTGGATAGTGAAAGGAGGCTCTTGGTTGCCGCGTCAAGGGCGTCTTATGGTTCAAATAAGGATGGCACGTGGAGGACGAAAGGTTATGAATTCCAGATGCAGTTGGAGCGCGGCCAATTCATCCCAACGACTTTGGCTGTCTTTTCGCATCAGTCCCGATCTCAATGTCCATGTTGAAAACCGATCTTGTCAACATTTTTACCATTTTCTAAGCTTCGGACGTTCGGGTGCGCTTAAAGTGATTCGTAGCGGGGTCGGATGGATGCAGAAGTCAGAAGAGCCGCACTGATGTCCGAAATCGACTATGCAGGGTGAAGGTGATGCTGGCCTAAGCCGCCTAACTTAGATGCTGATTTTTTTTTTTTTTAAACGAAAATATAACTGACGCGGCATCTAGGAGATTAGGGTATGGTTGGTGGCTGGCCGGGTGCGCAGGGGGAACTCAAGGGGCTCCCCGGCACGTATATGTGACCGAGGAGAGTCCGCCTTGACCACTTTCTCGCTATCTACCATCATATCAGCTGTCCCATTTTCTTATCGAAGATATCTTGAAGTGGACCGGGCCGGACCACATCTCAATCCAACCGGCGAACCGGGTGGCTGGCCCAGCAGCCAGCAATTCTCCCAACATTCGAATGTACTCTGGATCGATCGGATTGGATACGGTGTTCAGCTGCCGGAGAGTATGCGCGATGGCATGCTCATGTGACATGCTCGCTACTGTGTGGAGATAAGGTCTATGCAGCAACCTTAGATTGTCCTTCGGCTCGTTGGTGCGAAATTTCAGATGTACTTCTCTATACGCCATGTCATTTGTGATTTGGCGGACACCACTTGAGTTAGATAGGCTGCACTCGAGAGCATGTATCACAGACTTGGACGTCACAATGCGTGGAACGTGTGGTTCAGATCGCGGGCCAATTCTGTGATAAGTCGGTGGGGGGTGACGGAGCCGGGATTCGAAGCGATTGGGAAGCATGTGGGACCGATCAAAACCGCGATTTCTTCCACATAAAACTTGGGAATGAAATTGGAAGGATAGTATTGTTCCAGAGCAGAAAGGCGTCTCGTCCAAAGTATTCCCGAGGAGAAGTTTCCCTCAAGATCTAAACAGCCTTTTACCACATTGCGGGAATTCCGAGTGTGCGTTCAAGTTGGTCGGGAGGTCGTCTATGCCAATTAGTTTAAACCATGCAGCTTCCCCACAATCTACCGAAGACGCACACATACCTTTCGCATGCTACGCTCCTTGTGGCTTCCATGCGGCCATCTTTGAGGATCGGCGATTCTGGTTGCAAACGGCCACCTTCTAAGATGAGAGGGGACGTTCGGTGTGGTCAAGCTTCATTAGGATTCCAGTTCCCAACGAGTGAGAATATATGACTGCACTTTCCCTCGGAGATGCCCGGGGCGATAACTGTAGGAGGCGATGGTCATTCGGAAGGAAGGGGTTAAAAGGGCTACCCTGGGAGTCGTCTGCATCTAGAGTACACAAGTGGCTTATATATACGTACGTAACAATTACCCTTTGCTTTACCGGCCAAGGTACCATAACATCTCTTGCGATTCGCTATCTCCGTCGGACCTCTAATCTCCGCATCCGGAGACGAAATCTCTTGATCGATATCGTATATTATCTCGAGAGGGATAGATGCTTTCCAAACAGGGTATAGCCTGAACCTTCTGGGCGTGTTAGGTCTCATCAACTGGTATTCGCAATTCTGGTAACCTGGTCAAACTAAGCCTATCGTGGGCTGACGCGGTGATTTCCGCTGGTGATCTGATAGCTAATTCCGAGATCTTACGGTATGCGAATGGTTGATACACACTCACAGTGGTTGCCCCCCACGTTCAGAGGTGCGGTATCTCGCTGGTGCACGAGATGTGGGTTTCCGAGACAGGTGGCTTCTACGCTTACATATTAAGTTCGTGGGGTGGTGGGATCTGCATCGTCGTCGGTTCGTCACTCGGGTACGGTGTGTTGCTCCGATGCGGAGCTCTTACTTTGCATGGTGCGTCCACCAGTGCAAGCCCCGAACGAAAGCCCTTAGCTATCTGTGACGATATACTGTGGTGGGTGAACTCCTCTCGATGCGCTCTAACTTATGAGGCGGGCGATTCCCGGGCTGGATTGGGGCTTCGCTCCTCTGCCTTACTTGCCAACATCTCATCACGAGTTCTGCGGGAAAAATGAATATCTACTCCTCCGCCTCCCTCAGGCAGCACTACCCGCCGTGGAGAAAATCCACCACGCATATATGCCAAAAGCAAAAATTCACCTCAAACCTTTCAGCTCTTCATTCTCCTTTTTACTCCTGCTCTTACTCTTCCACTATCGGCACTCTAGCCTGCCGTAATCTGCCCAGGCACTCTCCATTGGTTCGGGAACCGGAGAAATAACGTACTAGCGGCTCTTTTCTTTCTACATTCCTTTTTTCTTTTTTGCATCAACTCTTGAAGTACGAGTGGTTCTTCGACCCTTGAAGTTGAATTCGGCAGGTGTACAAGTACGGGTACAGTACGGGTACAGTAAGCTCCTCACGACATTTTCGCCTGACATGGAACATTGTTGAGGAAAAAGGTTGCGCTGAGGTCCGTGCTCTGGTTGAGACTTGGTGAGGTATCATATCGCTGCACATGAGTACTTTTTTCTTTTCCTTTTGAATAGGTTACTGTACCGTAAGAACCCTTGCAATCCACTACATCCATCAGCAAGTCGTCCCGCGAATGGCCTAGTTTGGCAGGTTAAGAGAACTGCGAGTACCAGTTAGAGAGATCCAACACATTCAGTGGGCTGATCTTGTGCTGTATCAGGAAAACGCTAATCCTTCTCACGGGAGTTTTGTCTCTAAACCCGGAGATTGTAGGGCTGGTGGAGGTAGTGGGTTCTAGGGGTTTTTACGGTACTACGGTAACACTCGTTTCGAGCCTCCATAGGAGGAGGGTAAAGGAGCAAATTTGAGAGTGGGGGGGGGGTTTGCGGTGGTTATTGGGAATATAGTTATCGCAGATACCGTAATCTAACTATCTAGGAATAGCATGGTAACTTGCTCGCTAAAAGCCTATAGGGGCTTACTTCACTTTATTTTATTTTTGCTCCATGCACGGGACATTCTCGCGAGCGTTTTATGCACTCCCATGGTTCACTCATATGACTCTTTCCTTCCCCTCGTCGTCATGGGTTATCACCCGCACTGAGGTTGCTGAGTTGCTGTTATCCGACCAGTCAACTCCCAGCGCGGTTACTGCGGCTGCACTTAATGTTGGCCATAGCCTGAGTGCGTTGCGAAAACTGGTGGATCGGCAGCTTTATTATGGACAGGGTTTGCATATACTCGAGTACCGGTATTTGCTTCATGCAGAGGGCGATCATGGCGTGGGGTTGCTCCGAGACCGGGTTTTTGGAGATGGGTCGCAGTGGGAGGGGGAAAGCTTGTTCTTTGTGTGGTTGATTGGTTGGTTCAACTTGGTTTGGCAGTGGGGGTGGTCGAGCGGGGGATGGTGTGGGTGGGTGTGTCGTGTACTGTACCGGAGCATGATACTATATTGTGAGCGTCCGGTTGCCCTGCAAAGCCGGAGTGAATAGTGCTTTTGGGGTTTGCGCGGGTTGGTAGGTATGATCGGGTGTGTTAAGTACCGTATCATAGGTAGGTTTGTATAGGGCTTAACTTGGCCTAGCTTAGAAATTGTGTGGAGGATATGGCGTTATAATATTATCTGAAGCTGAGTTATATATTACTGTGGGCTCTGCCCTTCACATGGGTCGGTGGGTAGCATGCTTACCATACAGTACTTGTACCTTCCTAGCTGACTTGTGCATGAAATTTGGTGATTTAGTAAACGTACACAGTGTCAGACACAAGCGGTATCGCCCCTTACTGACTCGAGGAATATCTGGGGGAAGCATGGCGGGTGAGAATGCGTGATTATCAGGCCACCTACTCGACCGGTGTAGTATCAAGCTTGTGATCTAGCGAGTCTAGGTGTATGAAGGGGGAGCGCAATAGAGGTGAACCCCGGGACACTATACAGTACATAGGCGGATATTAGAGTATTGGATGGGGTAATCGTTGCTCCTGGTCTAAGTACTCGAGCACTTGTAAGTTCACTGTAATTATTTAAGTCCCCAACCATATTTACTAACAGAAGGGTGGTTCACTCCATCGAAGGCTATAAGGAAGGAGGGAGGGAAGGAACGGTAAATTCGGTATGCGGGAGCGTTATCAACCTCCTTGCTCGTCTTTACCTCAGGCGATTATCCCGTCCCCGTTCCTATTATGCCGTGCACTCGTGTTTTGGGCTCTGATATGGGTTCTTGAGGCGAGTGGTGTAGAAAGTTGGGATCTGATGCTTGATGTGGGGGTGGGGGGAAATTCACTACAAGTTCAAGCCCGATAGCATCCTGAAAAGCTAAAGGAAAAGAGGAGACTAAACATGTGAGGAGGAAAGCTTTGGTCAAGTCCCTGTGTAGGGTGATATTTTATACCTGAGGGTGGGGATGGAGGGATTCTGCTCACAGAGTGCTTCCCACTTAACGATGGGAGTCGGACGATACTGGTGGTGTTTTGCTCTGCTCTACTCGTATTACCTTCAGGCTGAGTTGAAACATACCCCTTCCCGTCCGGGAGGAGGGGGAGCTTCCCAATCATGATACTTCCTGATCAAACTATCATACTCCACACCCCCACCCGCGAAGTCACCATCCATACCCTTCCAAGCACCGCGAGCCCTCCCTTTCCATCACTCTGTGGGAGGCGAATCGTGATAATGCTCACAACCTCCCTGACATATCCAAAAAAAAAAAGTCTTCCAAAAGGCTCCGGCATAGTGAGTGGGTAGAGGAAGTTCGTGCACGCAGGCTTACACTAGACAATCCCCCGATCTCCGGCTCATAATCGATTGAGTAACTACCCATCATGCTCCGTAGGGGATGACCCCCCCTTCACCCCCGGAGATCACCACCATGTAAATCACTACCAGTACCCGTGGTCATGGCAAACCTCAACGTTCAGGGAGCCCCCGAACGCCTCCCACTCAGGCGTTGATACCCCCACTCGATAGATCCGAGCTTGCCATGACTATTTCCTCGCGCGTGCTGGAAAGCGAGGCACGAATGTCTATTTCGTATTAGGCAAAGAGAGGGGGGGACGTTCCTGAACGGAAGGCGAATGGCTGGCACCATGCATGTGCTGTGCGCTCCCGCTCCGGGGTTGTTCGGCTTCAAGACGTCTAGGTTCCGATTTTAGATAGCAGTGGTCACGGCATATCACTAGCCCCTCATTCATTCCCCACTAGCTTTCTCATATCCGCCTTCTCTCCCTTTTCTTGTTCCCATCCTCCCCTTTTCAAACGTGCCGGACACTCTAATCACTGATTTAAGCGGGTTCCCGACGTGCGGGTACCTACGGAGGGAATTCGGCATGTACTACTTTGTTAGAGTTTCGCGATCATTGTCGGGGGCGGTGGTATACGAACCGACTAAACTGCGGAGTCGTATATCCTGAGGGATGGGCGCTTTGCCGTTTCATGCGAAGGGTGGGCACAGCACTATCCTGTACATACAATCGGCTTTGCATTTCGGAGATTGGGCGGTAGCTGGTGTGTTCCTGGCTTTTGTGGGTTACACTTTTGTCCAGCGTTGCTGATGGGGATGCTCTATTGCTTATCGCGCCGCGGCGGGGGTAGAAGGGGGCGATTCCATCCTGCCGGTGCGGCTTGCCGTGACTCTCCCGGAGTGGGGAGTGCGGGCATGATACATCCCCGACTGTACTGCTGACTGCTCTTCTTTCGTATCATATCCCTCCTACAGCACGAGAGGTAGGGCCATCCCTCGCTGGTGACTTGGACGCATAATCCGGTCAATGGCTGGGTGCCGTACCGAGTCTTTACACCACTCGTGGATTCTTTCGAGTCCGGGGGGAGAGACGCAGGACAGCCTTTGTCAGCCACGTACTGCACTTGTACTGCACTTGTATTCGGGCGTCAATTATTCGCAGGAGAATCAGGGGCATACCCGATAACGAGATCAACTACTGTATCATACAAATCGATTTACACTACTCGGGGGTTTAATCACAGGCCTGAGGTTCGTTATGACACTGTCGGACGGGCGCCAACGCGCCGAGAGTTATATCCACCCAGCCCGAAGGCGAGAATCATGAGCACTGTGGAGCAAACCGGAGAGCATAGAGAACTGATAGTGTATAAACATGAACGGAATGAGTCCCCAATCTCTTAGTTGAAAGTCCTACATCACAACTCCCCTCACGGAGCATCACCCGGAAAACGATTCCTCGTGCACAACTCCTGGACAAACGAACACCACTCATCACCGAATACAGAGTCACCAATACCCCTAATATCCATCCATCCATCCATATATTGCATCTCCTCCTCGTTTTCCCAATACAGCTCCCAAACCAACCTTCCATCACACCAACTACCACTCGCTTCCCTCCTTTACTACTACTCTAAACATGACCCTGCGGTTTTGCGCAAGTCACTCCTCCACTCTGCTCTACCCATCGGAATCATTTGCCATATACATTTCACAGCCATACGGTACTGTGGCTCTGGTCCTCACACCGAGCTCACAGCCGGGTACATCGAGCGAAGTCGGCGGGCGGATCGGGAGCATAAGTCCGCATAATCTCCCAGCCGCAAACATAAATACCTTTTCCTAGAGTATGAGACAGCAGACAGGAATCGAGTCCCTCCATCGCTGGATCTCTAAAAGAAAAAAGCACCAGAGGACGAACAACTTCTCCCAGCGCTAGCAGAGCCTCCTTCCTCTTGAAGCAATTTTAAAGCTCTTTCACCGTTTCGCCCCCTTTCGTCAGCGGTGGTTTCAAATACCCTCTCGCCGTCGGAATAACATAACACACATTCCGGGACCAATATCATGGAGGGTTTTTTTTTTCCCTTTTTTCCGGAGTCCTCCCGTTTTTTCAAATACCTCTTGTACATCTCACCTATACTACGGCCGTCGGAGCTTTCTTTGCAATTTCCACATTTCTTTTTTTTTTTTTTTGAAAAAAATATCCCGGTTTGTGTTTTTGCAGTGCCACGGCCATCTTCAATATCGTAGACAATTATGACTGGCAGTCAGTCGTTGGTCGCTATCGTCCGCTTGATCATCACGGAAGGCCTCTCTTCCACCACGAGCACTCTGCCAGGATTGGAGGCGATAGTTGGCTTGTACGAGTAATATAGTTGACGGATATATATCCCTCTGTAGGCTTCACTCCGAAACCAAAATCACATCACGGCCTATCACTCAATCCACCCATAAAATCAGGATGCGCCAAAATATTATCGTATGACACCATAAAGGATAATATAAATCTAGTACCAAACACCAAACCCCTGTCTACCCCGCAACCCCCGTACAACCCCCCTCAAAACCCTACCGCACGACATATCCTGCGGGAACCGGCCCGCCGGACACATGCACGCCATTTCACATCAGTATTCGGGGCTAAGGCTATATATCGTGGATCTGTGCTGGGCCTGGATGAGTGAGTGGGTGAGTACGGTACAAGACACAGCACTCGCCGTTCTAGGGACGTTGCTATATGGTATCTTTCGTCTTGTAATGCTCATCCTGTACGATATCTGGGGATTTGGTAGTCTTTCATGTCCGGGTCGACAAGTACGAAGCGAGCGAGCGGTGTATTCTCTCTGGTGGCGATGGCGGAGGAATACCTTTTTTTGGGGTGCGCAAACGTATATCTCGAGTGACGTGGCGTGATCTTGCTCTTCCTTCAAAATCTTACCGCCCCACCCTGTGCCAATATTTACAGTTTAAAGATGATGGTTATGTTTCGATGCAATAAGAGGAATTAAGATGGCCGAATGGAAATAATGAAAACTAGCATGACAGAAACCGCTTTGATAGAGAAAAAAAAGACCACCTAACTCCGCACGTCATATGCAAGTCTATTAACTCCCTATCGACCCAAAGCCTTCTCTCTAATAAACATAGATGAGAGCACCGAGAAAAATGCTAGTACTATGCCTAGTATGAATGCCTGTATCCGGTCAGCACCACGCTTGTGGAGGAAGTGAGGGGAGAAATACCGAATGCAACGCATTTTGATACGCCGCTAGAACAAGTGCTCTAGTGGCTGGTGTGAGGGTGTTAATTGCGCTAAGGGATGAGCGGACTTTACGAACGATCTGCCACGCAAAACTTAGTATCAAGTGAAGAAAAAGGAGTGCAACGTTCGTACCTCATCGGCATCAGCCCCATCGAGGACCCTGGTTAACTCCCCTCTCAGGCTTCCCTGTACAAGCATAGAACTAACACTCACACCCGTGACCTGACCGAGAGCTCTAAATAGATAACTAACAGCGGTTGCAACAGCCTGCTCTTCATGTCCTGCCGCAGCAATCAATGCAATAAGGGTACTAGTGACACCGATCCCATTTCCGAACCCCATGCACAAGATACCAGCGGAGATAGTTGGCGTTGAGTTCCCCAGTATTCCCGTTGCCAGGAACACCGGGATAGTGGCGGAGAAGAAGAGCGCGTAGGAAAGCACGGTTAGGTAGTAGTACTTTCCCGTCTTCTGCATCATGAGCCCGCCAAAGAGTGAGCCGGATACACCGCCTGCAATTGCGGGGACTAGGCGGAGGCCAGCAGCGCCGGCTGTGAGGGAGGACACGGCTTGATAGTAGAGGGGTAGGTAGAAGAGTATTGCCATATATCCCGCGAAGGAGAAGAAGTTTGACAGGCAGGCACTCAGAATGGTTCTTACTTGGATAATGTGTAGCGGTGCGAACGGTTCCGTGGCGATCTTGGCCTCCACAAGACCGAATAGAGCGAATAGTACCAGGGAAGTGGATAATGAGACTATAACGTATGTATCCTTGAGTGAGAGATTCCCACCTCGGTCCAGGCCAAAGAGGAGGGTGAAAACTGCAAACACGAGGACACCAGCTCCTAGGAAGTCAACACGCCTCAACTGAGTTTTGAATTTCGCTTTTTGAGGACTGGCCGAGGGGGGGAGGTGTAGCGCGACCGAGACGACGAAGATAGCAAGCATCGCGACGGGGAATTGACCCAAGAATGACCTTAATACCGTACCATATTAGCCCGTATATTAGGAGATAAATCTAGCACCGCGACATATTCCTACCATCTCCAGCCAACGCTGTCCGCAAAAATTCCGCCTTCGATAGCTATCAGCTTTGCCCAATCATCACGCGACAGGGAGAAACTAACCCAACGGTGCACCAATCGCAGCTCCACTTGCGAAAACAATATTCATAAGGCCTTGAAAAGTTCCTCGAGACCTTAACGGTACTATATCGCTCAGTAATATGGAAGCCACCGTTGTCATACCGCCTCCGCCGATACCCGCGAACGCCTACACGAGTCACGAATAAGCACAGTCCACGATAGGGTAAAATTCCCAAGAAACATACTCTCGCAGCGATCAACTCCCCCATAGACCTCGCAAGTCCACAGCACAGGCATCCGATTCCGAAAATGGTGTATGAAAACAACAGCGCGGGTTTCCGTCCGAAAATATCACTCAATTTTCCATACAATGGTTGAAAGCTCGTCGTCGTAAGCAGATATCTAGGTTTCCCCGATCGGACGGTCAGTTCATATTACTCCCTAGCGATAAGAAATACACACGCCGTGGCAATCCAAGAAGTCTTATTCAACTCCTTCATATCGCTTCCGATAGCTCCATACGAACTCACAACAATAGTGTTATCCATGGCTGCTAGGAAAACCTAAGACACAGGGATCGTTAATTGGGTAAAAAAGAAAAATATAAGGAGCTCGTGGCAGTCCTGAAACTTCCACGGGAACAAGCGAAAAAGCAAAACAAACCCCGATTGCCATGGCAGGAAGTATGAATTTCAAGCTCACGCCAGGGATCCTTGGACCGTCCGGTGCGGTTGACTCCGCCGCAGAATCTTTAATCCGTGCTTCCTCATCGGTTGGAGGGGCATGCTTGTTGATGCGAGTTGACGGAGGCTCAGCGAGCAGAGGGGTTCTTTCATCGTTGGGCATCGTAAAGAAGTTAAAG
>QLOI01002013.1:0-32881 GCA_003313605.1 Tuber umbilicatum | reverse complement strand
GGTGAACAGAGTGGGGAAGGTTGCCGGGTCAAGGGAAAGAGACTCCGCAGCCTCTGTGGCAGAACGGCAGATGGACTGGTCTTCGAGGGAGGGGGCGAGAACAGGAGTAGGGGCTCGAGAGCCGATGGGGTTGGACCTCAGGCTATTGCGAGAGGAAGCGGTGCGTTGGGGACCTGGGCCAGGGGGGAAGAGAGGAGCAGGCTGGCCTGACATAGTGGTCAGGGCGAGCACTGAGCGCAAGGGGAGGAGAAAAAGATTTACCCGAGCGGGGTAAAGAGCGAGGCTGTGAGAAAAGCCTTCCGGCCAATGAGAGCTGGTCTTGGCAGAAAACTAGGTGTGGTTTTTTTAATCACTGTGGTTGTAACGGAGACGGAGCATGGACAAGGTGGCAGCTTATTCTGACTATATGTACTCAAGCGGCTGAGTTGAAATCAGTAGGTGGCTAAGTGAACTTTGAGGTAGTGCCTTCTGACTTCAATTCGGCCGCTTGAGTACAGTGACTCAATTTTAGACCTCCATCAATATACTACCAACTGAATTAAACCTCACCTGCTTGCTGATTGTATCACCAATCTTGATCCCAGATGTATGACCCTACAGAACTTGATAGATGGCAGGTAAGCCCAACTGGTAAGAGACTAGTGCTACAGATGATGGCTGCGCCCTACAAATAACGGCCGGAAGAACCCATTTTAACCAGGACTGCAGGGTCCAGCCGTCAACCCTTAAGACGGCCGTCTTAGTGAAGTTAGGACGCTTGGGAGCACTGAAGTGAGTCACAGAAGGGAGCAATTCGTGCTGTTGCCTTTACTTGTGGAGTCGTATATGGTTGTTTGCCACGAAGCACGAGTAACTCGTGCTTCGTGGCAAACAACCATATACGAGTCTCGCTAAGCGGGATCATGATCCAGCAGAGCCCTCATAATCTGCTCGAGTTATGTGGGCCGCGGTACTGCTCGGGAGTAGTCGAGCATAGTCGATTTTGCTTGAGTATGCTTGGTCATTATTGCTTACCGCTATATTTATCAGTCTTGGTAATCATGTGATATAATCTATGAATATAATAACTCTCTACTCCGCACACTCAGTAACCTACGGTAAACAAAAGACTCCACCATAGACCCTTAAACCCGCCCCGCTTCCAACTTTACTTTCTTCCAATGTCTTCTCTTTCTTTACCCCCAACCCCATGACAAGTGGGAGAAACAGTATCAGACAGTCAAAGTGATCCAAATAGCGGTTGATCACAGGGGACTAGGCTCGTGAATAATCGATCATGCTCGAGCATAAAGGTTTAGTGTGCTCCCACAGAGTAATGCCCGAGCACAGACCCGAATTCTCTGCTGAGCATGATCATACCCATCACTAATTGCATCTGTATTGTAGCCTACACCCCATTTTTCTACCCTCCTGTGGTATAATGCCGCTCTATCTTTTTTCCCCCCATAGCCTAAAGTCACCGGGGCGGCCACATCGCGCACGATTCTACGCCCCACAAAGAATTTATGTATCCCAACATTAGTAGTGAATGTGCGGTGACGGACGGTGACGGGCGTCCGCCGCCCGACGACCACAGTAAATTGAAGTTTACCCAAGCGTCCCGGGAGAATGGCAGGGTCCCGAGGGACTGTAGCCCCGGCCGTCCCGGGTAGGGTGTCTCAGAGCGTAGGGCGCTTTCGTCTGTCATTCATGAATACGGGAGTCGGGGGGGTTGACTATAGGTCCCGGGAGTCTAGCCCTAGTGTGTGCTAAACAAATCTAAGACATATCCGCTGTCCCGGGAAGACACCCCCAGTCACCTCTAGGTACCTACCGTCACCTGCAGTCAATAATCGCTATGTGCAGTTACCTCTAGGTGCCGGCGATCTTCCGGAACCCATTGGTACCTACGGTACGATATTCCCGCCTCTCCCGCCCCCCTAAGTCATGACTCGCATGAAGTTCTTGATCATGTTAGATGGCGAGTGTAGGTAGAATATAAACCACCGAATTATTCTTGAAAAACTAGGTCTAAGATGTCGACTGTCGATCTAGCCATCTCAGTACTCATTCTACTCGTAAACGGGACCCGAGGTTGGTTATAAGGTTGCATAGGTTTCTAGATGTTACTTCTAGGCGAGCACATATTATACCTTAGACCGTCATCACCAGCGGTTACCTGTAGGTACCTACCGTCATCTGCCGTTGCCTGCTATCACCTCTAGTCGGTAATAAGAATGGAAATTTTGTAAGAGCCTGGAAAATAAGGGAGACCGGGCCCGCTTGGCCCAAGACCAGGTTGTGAACACTGAGCAATCGAAAGGTTCACCACGAGTGGTATTCCAATACTGTTATGCCTCGTCCCACTCAACCAACCTGATTTCCATATTTCTCTGCACCTCACTTCCTAATACACATAGTATTGCAGTCCTTTGAGCTGGCGTTGTGCTTTACATGGTAGTAACAATTCCCTAGGAAAGCACCATCGCGTTTGCAACTGCTCTGAGAAATCTTCAATTTCGATATAATCGGTATAGAAGCACAGCAGGAGTTGTGAGACCCAAAGAGGGAATGACTTTAAGACGACTATCAATGAATTTAAGAGAGTGGTTGAAATAGGTAAAGAGCGCAGGTGAAGGATAATTCTTGTTATTCTTATCAAGCAGTGTGCGGTATCCTGATGTTTAAATACACAGAAAACGAGAAACAGTTATGACTGAACGATGTGAAAACACGAACTCAACTATGACACTCTAGCAATCAGGGACGCTTATCCCCACCGATGCTATAGATGAAGCCAATAAAGGGAAAGGTATAAGCAGAAGATAGGTTATGTGAAAGTAGAAATGATGTAACTATGATAGTAGAAGGAATGTCATGATTATGACCATTGCAGTACCAAAACGGAATCGTAGTAATGGGCTCAACTATGATCGAGCAAATCATAGGGGGTGTGCTCGAGCATAATCTGGTTCTAGAGAATCTCATAATCGAATGATCGATCAAATTGGTAGACCCTGATCGAGTAATCAAGCAGTGATCGAGCACGGCTACTGCTCGATCATGATTGAGTATAGTCGGCGATAGTCGAGCCTAGTTCATGTAGAGTAGCTTTTCTTGAGCATGATTAAACATTTTTAGTATAGGTAGCTGTTGGATGGTGATTCCCCCTTTCCACCCATGGTTCCGTCATTAAACAGCTCTCCTGTTTCTGGTTATGGGGTTTATGATCAGTATTCTGTATCAGACTTCTCCCATGGATGATGCTCGCCCCATCCTCTTCTCAAGGTATCATGGAAATCAGTCGAAGTGCAGAAGTCATTGGTAGTCCTTGTTTCATTAGGGGTATCTGACATGGTATCTACTACTTGCTATGGGTAGGAGACGATCAAACGGACGACATTTTCTTGTAAATTTTCAACGTGTTCAAGCATGAATAGTGGGGTAACTTGTCAAGTATATGCGTTATCGGGGGTGCGGGGTAGACAATGTTCATAATAATAAATGATATCGAACGATCATAATGACAGATAGATATATACATAGTTCTCGGCCGTAAGTGGTCGTCAGTCAGGTAAAGTACAAAGGTGAAATCCACAAAAATAAGGTAAATTCGACCTCAATTAAATCTTTAGCAGTTCAAGAACCACATCATCAATTATTATAAAAGTTGAGCCTCCTGCAGCTTAGAGCTTGGAGATTTAGTGCATGTCTCTGCATTGATCCCAAGCGGCCGGACTACGGGTCGACAGCCCGGCCAGCCCGGCCTTGGTTCTGAAAAGCCCAGGTCAGTCCGGTCGAAATCCCCACCGGCCACCAAAGCCCGGCAGTGCCCAGGCAACCGCCAGGTGCCCGGACAAAGTCTACTGATGCGTAGGCAAAATTACTAGATGCGCAAGAGGGTAGGGGATTTCTACCAATAGCATGCACACTTGATGTTTTTAATTTCTGTAAGAGTAAGAATAAAAGCGTCGCACTTGCAGCGCTATAGCTTTCACCTAAGACACCTCAATGACATCCAATAATCAACCCTTCGCTGGTACATGTCCGTGCTATTTCACCTCACAAGAATGTTACAGAAGCCAAGGCAAAACCGCCAGATGCCCAGGCAAAGCCTGCAAACGCCCATGTAAAGCGGCCAGATGTCCAGGCCAGGTTGGGCTTTTGTTTGGAAATGCCGCTTTGCCGCAGTCCGGCCGTCCCCAAAGCCGGACGGACTGGCCGCTTGGGTTCATTGTGTCTCTGTGGTTACAATTAATTGTGAATTGACCCTTGCGCAAGCAAGAGAAGCTAGTGGTGTCCAAAAGGTTAATGCCAAGTCTCTTGACTTCTATGAGTCCCCATACAAAGAGCTACATACCCCAAAGTCCGATTTTTGCATGCCCACCAACATTGCAAAACAGAATTCATCTATCTAAAATTTAGATATTGTAAAGTCCAGACCAGCTCCCGATTCCATGATGTGGCAGAAAGTCAATTGAGATTGAAATGGTACTGTTGTGTGGGTGCAAAAATGTTTATTTTTGGTGTAAAAAGGGCAAGTGACGATGGCCTTTGTTATCGGAGCGTAGATAGATTTTGACAGAGTGATCGAGCATGCTCGAGCAGATTTTGAGGGCTGTGCTCGAGCATGATCTGATCAAGCGACCTCAATGATCAAGGGTAATCGAGTATGATCTGCTCGAGCAAGACTCAATCACGATCTGACCGTGACTATGACTAAAATAGAAGGAAAGTATCGTGTTGCGTCACCCTCAATCAACAAGATATAGTGCTTAGATATAACTTCATCATATGAGTCATCGTCGGTGGGGTGCAGTAACGGTGAAAAAACACAATAGCCAGCAAAATTTGATAGCTGCCAGATCCACAGCAGTTCAAGAACCCCAATACCAATTGTTACAAAAATGCAGCATTGAGTGCAGATAATCTCACAGTGGACAGGCCAGGGACATTCCCCCCGAGGATGCTGACAAGGAACGATGTTGACTGTAAAGAGGAGAATGATTGTATTTATATTGTGTAGAGGGGAAATCCCTGAGACTAAATACAGGATGATATGTGTGCTAAGTGGCAGCATATAATCAGGGCAATGCCCTACCCAACTCCTAAATAGGGAACTACATATCATACTATTGGGATTACTCCATCAGAGTAGCCAGTAGCTTGGTGATTTTGCACACTTCTCTTCAGCTGCAATTGGTCGTGAATTGGCCCTTGTACAGGAAAGAGAAGCTCAAGGTGTTGAAATACTTGTACCAAACCCCGGAATTCGTCCGGGAACCCATATTGGGAGATACTTACCTTCCCCTTTGAAAATCAAAAGTTTTCAGAAGACAACCAACAACGCAACGCAAGGCACGTCTAATCTGGCTGAAAATTGGATACTGTGAAGCCCGCGCCACTACCTGGTACCCGGAGCTAATACACAATCAATTGGGGTGGACCTCTTTCGTTGTCACCTGGTTGCGAAAATAGCCTCCTTTGGTTTAATAGGGAGCAAGCGGCGATGACCTTTGTCAGGCTACTACCCCATCCCACATACCTACCTCCCAACGTCACCCCTTTGTCTCTGTCCTACCAAGGCTGCCATACATCTCCAAAACATAAACCTACATAATCCTAGTGTTATATTATGTATCATATCTCTAGCAGATAACAGCAGTAGTCCCCCATGGGCCTTACCAACCACCACCAGATGAAGCTCTCAAGAGGGTCATAAAAAAAAAATCTCACAACTATCGCCTAAACAAAACCCTTGAAGATGCGGTTCCCTGGAACCCTCCACATACCCATCTCCCACAATCTACCCTGCCGAAAGCTCTCAAATTAGCAATCCCCTTCCACGTGCCATCTAGCATAATTTCGAAACACGGTCCCATCGGGCTCACACAACATGTCCTACTATGATGCTTAACTAACATACGCCACCGGGCAGTCTGGCTCTGACAGCGAACCCACCAAGGCCAAACCTGGAGCCCCCATGGAAAAACTGCCTGGAAAACCCCACCAAATGGGGCCACGACTCCCACTCTGCATGACCCTGCGTTCCGGGATGACAGAGGAATAATACTTCCAACAAGAGCGAAGGCCAGACAACGCTAGGCACCATTTTGTGTCATGTCTGCCTGGCCGAAGGTGGTGCAGGGGGCTGCCGGTTTATAGGAAAGGCGGTGGGATGGCCAGCTAGGAGCTATGGGGTACCGTGGAGAACCGGGAGAAGAAAAAATCAATCCTAGTACGATGTGCAGCGAGGAATGCTGCGGTGACGCGCGGAGGAAGTTTTTGCAATTTTCAACCTCTTTTACAATTTAATCCAATTCCCTCTTCCCCATTCGAGCCGTGACAGTTGACGGCGAATCGAGAAACACGCCCCGTGCCCTCTCGCGCCATCAGAGTGATCCAGGTCGACGTTCTTTACAACTGCTTTATCACTGTAAATCACTCGCTTTTAATTACCATCCTCAGAAACGTCAGAGAATACACCGAGGTAACCTACCAGCCAGTCTCGCCTAAATCTCCTATTGGCAGTAAGCGCAGGGGGTAAGCCCGGGATGGGGAAACAGCCCTGTGGTAAACACCGATATAGAGGTGAGTGTGTTGGCAGAGAAGGGTCTTAGTGCAGCAATGGCTCTATAATATTATAATAATAGCATTTCCTTACTTGCCTATCAACCCCTGCAGCTCTGCTACCCGTCGTAGCCCATGCGGCTAATAACTTTGCATGATTCCGGTCAACCAAAATTTGCCCCCTGCCCAGGGTTCTTGGAAAACCCGAGCATGCTAACACTCGAGAGAAAAAACTTTAAAACAATCCCTCTTGCAATTTTGTGGAGGACCCCCTCAAAAGCCATAACAATGTTTTATCTTATGGTGCAGTAGGCCATTTGGTAGAGTTGCACAAAATCTTCAATTCTGGGTCCAGCCACGACTTATTGACATTATGAATACCCCAAAATCTAACGGAAACAAAGGTCGCAGACTACTTCTGACTTACAATTTAAAAAGTTTTCCCTAGGTGATATTTTACTATACCCTCTCGAAAGGAGGCTATTCCAGGTTTAAGGATTTCGGATCAAGTCAGCCGCGAGGGCAGGTTTTATCCCGCACAATATCAGAATAATCATACTTTCAGAGCTCCAAATATTCTAAACCCAAACCGAGTGGTAGTGCTGAAGGTTGGGATCTTCAGCAGGAATCTGGCGGGGGGTGTCCGTATATATGGGGATAGTGGTTAATTGGTGTTGAAACCGTATAGGCATGTTGTTGTTGCATTAGGGCGCACAACCTCCCTTCTTGGGGAGTATTTATTGGAAACTAAGTGTGAAGGACGATTGGATTTTGCCCGTGTCTTGCCCGTGATACTAGCCTAGATCTAGTTGATCAATAATTGGGAGACTGAATAGTACAGTACAAGAAATAAGGCGGGGACAGTAGTCTGCAAGATTTGGCAGTCGACGAGCTTCAATATGTCACCAAAGGCAAGCCAGTTTGGCATCCCCAAGGTGCAAAAATCTATTTATGTACGGTATGATCATAGTAGCTACGGAATACATCCCTCACATCCTATGAACACTTATCCTTTTCCTAACTGAGATTGAACGTTCTGAGACCACCACTCCTCCCACTCCAACATCTGTCTATTAACCCGCGCCTCCTCAGCCCAGAACACCGTAGCGTGGCCCCTTAAAACTTCTTCAACTGTAACACCGACAACCTCATTCTGCGCCTTATCCACTGCCCACTCTTCATTCTTCACCTTGTCAATAGCATCCACAAACGCCCCCGCGAGCCCATTGTCACCGCCACCGTGGCCGCTCAGCATGTCTAGGCAAGGTCTCCAAGTCCTTTTCACACCAGTCTCGAAATCGTATATTTTGATTTGGCTACTATCGGCTTCGAGTTCACCTTTAGTTCCGTAGATCCTAGTGAAGCGCTCGCAGATCTTCTCTGTGAATGCTACCATGGTTAGGGTAGCAGTTTTTGCCCCGCGACCTTCTGGTGGGGCGCCGGAGGGTGAGGTAGAAATATCGTCGTCCCAGGATATGGTCACAACTTGGTTGTCCACGACATTGTTGTCAGTTTCATATACGCATCTCCCGTAGTAGCTCTTCTGCTCGCCGTCGACTATGGCACCTCGGATTCCGTAATCTTCGCCCAGTTTTTGCGTTAGCATAGCTTCAGCAGCGTCTATGTTGTCCGCTTCCTCAATATCTGGTACCACGATTTTCACGGGCCAGCCTATGTTCATCAGTCTGAGGTTCTTCTCCATGTAGATCTTTCTCGCCGAGAATACGCAGTCTGGTTCAGCCGGACAAGAGAGGCAGTTGGTTGCATTACCGGCTTTCGCAGGCTTCCGGGTGCGCCGGAAGTGCACCAGCGAACCTGAAGACGATACGGTAGATGGTAGATGAGGGGTAGCAGTGGCCGTAGGGGAGCACAAGAGCCAGAGAAGTAGGTCGATGTCGTGGCAACATTTTGTCAGTAGTGAGGGTGCAGTAGTTTCCTTTTTACGCCAGTTACCTCTGTAGGGGTCAGCTTAACCCAAGCAAAGAAGCGAGGGACAATACCGAACGTAACTGTGAGCAAAGTGGTACCATCCCACCGGTTCGGTATGGTTGACATTAACTATCTCCCCGAGGAGCTTATCCTCACAGACAAGCTTCTTCATAAGTATGTTATGTGGCGAATACCGTAGCACATGCCCGATCGCTAGCAAAACGGGCGGTAGGTCCGGATCGGAAATGGTGTTGGCCATACGAACACACGACTTGAGCGTAGTGCCAAGCGGCTTCTCGCACAGGATGTGCAAGTTCAATGGCCGAATAGCGAGCACGACCTACCCAGTCAGTCACCATACTCGCCTCTCTCGCTCCCTAAGCAAGAAATTGGGGGAAAGGGCAAGGAGGCAAACCTCCTCATGGGTCTCGTCAAGTGTACAAACGCAGACACCGTCCACTCGACCCATAACTAGTCCCTTCTGCTCTCCAACGAGCTCTGTCCACGAAGCAAACACTAGTTCATCAGAGATGTTATACTCCTGAACCAGCCTCCTCCGCTTATACTCATCAGGCTCCGCGACGCCAACAACTGTTCCATTCGTGGCCGTAGCGATAGACCTCGCGTAAGCACACCCCCGTGACCCAGCCCCAATGATCAAGATTCTTGGGCTATTCCCCGGTTTTGGGGGAGTGGCGCTCGGTATTGCTTTCAAGGAACTGGCTTCGTGAGGAGGGGATGTGGTGTCTTTCCTGGAGACCAACTTTTTGATGGTGCTTGTCATTGTGCTCGTTGTGGAAACTAGGAAGAGGGAACAGGGGCTTCACGGAGTCTGGTATTCCATGGGCGGTATTTGGCAATTCCAAAAGTATCCGGAAAACTTGGCGCGGTTTAGGCTTTGGAAACGCCAAGATTTCCGGATACTTTTTTTTTTTTTTTTTTTTTTTAACTTTTCAACTTTATTAACTATCGTCAACTACAACTAGCTAATAACAGTTACAAACGGTTTTCTGTTCACGAAATGTGAGTCTTCCGTAAAACCCTCTAATGAATCGAGGGCACCCCCAAGAATCCACGGTCGGGTCACTGCAAGTGACCTTCCCCCACCAAGATATTCCACCAAGAGCCGATTGCAACAATCTGAGACAATGTCAGATCCCCCGGAAGGGTCACCCCATCTAGCGCCTCCCAGCAGCACCCCCTGATAAAGGAAAACCACCCATCCACCAACCTCAATTAACCCACACACGGGAAACACCCTCAATAAAACAATAAAAACTTAACTCCTCCTCCCCAAATGACATGATCCACCCGCTTAGTACCTCCGTCCACATCCAAAAGCCCTACACGACCCTCCCAAACCACCCCCGGGACCACTAGGAATCCCACCTACCACTCCCATACCCCTACCTATGCCCGGCGAACTCATCCTGGGGCCTGTCGGCACAACAATAACATCCTCCTCCTTATCCTGCCTTACAAACTCATGTGGGATCTCCTTCCCACCCCTCACAAAACTCCCAGCCCAGAACACTACCATACTCTTCCGGACCGCGTCCAACTCATCCCTCCTCCTTGCCAACCATCGTTGGTGTTCTCTCATCCGCCTCTTCCTCTTTCCCTCCTCCAACGTCCAAGCAACTAAGGGCTCGCTCCTTGGGGGGCCAGGCGCCTGCACCGCCTCAGCGGAGGACGCCACCTCAGCCACCTCCTGTTCAGCCTCCGACATGTCATCATCAGCCACCTCTGAAGAAGCCACCGAATCAGCCACACCAGGCAGCCTCACCGGTGCTACCACCACCTCCTCTTCCTCAACTGTGAACGGGGCCACGTCATCCCCACCCACAAACTCAACTCATTGCTTTTCTCCTAGCTCACAATTTTGGGAATTGTGAGCCCCTTCGCACACAAAACAAACCGCCAACTCTGCGCCATGAAAAATCGCCAACTGCTTCTCAGCCAAAGCCAAGCGAGCAGAAAGCACCGAAACATGGTCCCTCAACCGTGAAATCTCCGCCTCCTGAGCGAAAGACTTCTCCACTGCCCTAGTTAGGACATCAGCCGACCGTGCGACCTGTGCTGATGACGGTTTTGAATTTGCCTTCTTAGCCATAACCGAAGTGTACAACTGAGTAGATAGTATCGAGAAATAAAAATAAAGATGATGAAAGCCCGTAGGTAAAGTAAGTTTATTGATGAAAATTATTCCATGCGAGGTGCTGTAGAATAAAGACTTGAAGCAATCCTGATGAAAGAATCAAGGACGCTGGTTGGTCAAACCCGGGAATATGACAAGTCACCTGGCGATGAAATTTCAATGACTGGGGTTGTAACAGACACGGAGCATGTTCCGGATACTTTTGGAATCTCCAAGTAGAACAGAGAAAAAGGGAACAGTAATTTACTATTTACTGTACAAGTACTAGTACACTCTTGTCTAATAAGTCCTCAAGCTCTGTCTCCGTTACAACCACAGTGAAAGGAAAAACTACACCAAGTTGCTGCCAAGCCCTTCTACTATTGGCTGAAAACCTTTTCTCACCACCTCACTTTACCCTGCTTGGGAAAAATTCTTCACCATGGATTCTTCGGGTCCACCCTTTACTGCGAGGTCTCACAGCAAAGGGAAAAAGCCAGCTAAGGAATCAGACCTGCTCCCAGGGGCATGGTCCTCTGTCACTGAACAAGGACACCACACATTATCACCTATTGTTACGCCCACCAGCCCCCCCTCCCTTGAACGACCACGCAGCTCTACAATCACGACCCTACCTCATCAGCAAAAAAATACCCTGCATCTGGTGCGTCACTGTTGCACCCTGACGTTGGGGCGGTCGCTTCTACACCCCCTGCGCCCTGGTGACAGTTGCAATGTCCGCTTGCATCCGGGCAATCTACAGTTGCTTCAGCAGACTCTGTTGCGTCCTGTCGCGACTTTGCTTCAGACGCATGTCCGGTCAATGCTCAAGTTATTCTTCTTGTTGCTTTCCTGTTCTGACACCAGCTGCTTTACCTTGTTCCTTGCCAGCGCCCTGGTACCCACTACTACTACTACTATTACCATGACATTGAGATTCATAGCTAATTCCACAAGGGTAGATTCTATATTTGGCTCTTTATGACTGAAAGAGCGAATGTAGACCTGCATTCCACCTGGAATCCGAGTGATAGTCATAGTTCGGTAGTAGGCGGTGGTACTTTGTTATGATATTACCCCTTCTTCCCAGCTTAACCTCACAACACGCTCCCCGCACCCTGTACAACACACTCCTCTTCACAACATACCGCTCTTCTCAACACGCTCCCCTTCACAACACACTCCCATTCACAACACACTACTATAGCCAACATGTACTGACTTTAACGCCAGATTCCACAGGTGCCCTTTGGTCGTAACGTCTGAGACTCTGGGTCCTGAATCTACACGAAGCCAGCTTGCCAACGGCGTAAAGAACGTCCCCCTGGCATCAGTATTGGATGAACTACAGCCTGTTATGGAAGTGTTCTTTCTTCGTGTGATTCTTGCGTGTACTGACTTTGACGTCAGATTCCTAGGGAGCCAGCCTGACGAGATATCCCATATCTTTTAGCATAGTTCTACATGAAGCCAGCTTTCCAACGGTGTAAAGAATGTCCACTCGCCGGTAATACCTGTGGACCTACAGCCTGTTATAGAAGTGGTCTTTGCTGGCGAGATTCTTGCACGTACTGACTTTGACGCCAGATTCCACAGCCGCCCTTTGGACGCAACGTCGCATACTGTACAGCATGGATCTCGACGCCAGCTTTCCAATGTTGTAAAGAACGTCTACTTGCCAGCAATATTGATGGAGCTACAGCTTATTGTGGAAGTCGTCATTCCTGTTCTGGCGAGGTTCTGCCATGTACTGACTTTGTAGCCAGATTCCTAGGGCGCCCTTTGGACAGGACGTCGCACACTGCGCAGCGTAGATCCCCACGACCCCAGCTTTCCAATGGTATAAAGACCGTCTACTCGCCAGCAATATTGGTGGATCTACAGCCTGTTATGTAAGTTGTTTTTCCTGTTCTGGTGAGGTTCTGGCATCTACTGACTTTGACACCGGATTCCTTGGGCGTCCTTTGGACACGGCGTCGCATACTGTGCCACATAGATCTCCTCGACACCAGCTTTCCAAAGCTGTAAAGAACGACTACCTGCCGGCAATATTGGTAGAGCTACAGCTTATTATGAAAGTCATCTTTTGCAGCAAGGTTCTGATATGTATTACTAGTAATGTATTAGCCCAATTGAACTATCAGGTAAATAATTTTTATTGTGATCAATTAAACTTGAACTGTGACCTATCAGATCACAAAGAGGTAAAGAGGGAACCCTATGGCATGTTAGAGTTCTGGTTACGCCCAGGGAATGTGGTGCAGTACCTGGTTGTGCCCTGAGATTGAGGTAGTAAGCCCGTTGCGCTCTAGGGCTAATGCGATGTCTGGTTGCCTCCTGATTCACGATTAGCGTTCTGAGCACCCTGTACGCCAGATGCACTGGACGCATCGGCCACGTCCATCAATTTTCGCTTTTGCACCTGGCAATGGCTCGGAGATAGGCTCCTCCGTATACTTCCGCAATTTATTTCAAAAGATAAATGAGACTGATCAGTGTGACCAACCAGGAGTCAACCCTGAAGTCCACATACTGCTCCGCATTATAAGACATATCCACCTTGACTACTACCCGTTTTCACAAGTATCCAGATGCCTTGGTGCCAAGACATTTGCGTACAAATTATGTACCGGGGACAATAATTTTATTGAAACTTTTAACTATCAATGAAATTTATTCCCACTATTTTGGCTAATACATTGAGCTATAACATTAGGTAGTTTAGATACTTCCCAATTAATTTCTTCACTAGTGATCCTTTCCCATTCCTGCTTTAAAACTAATTTCATTTCCCCCGCTGTAGTTACCCTTTTGTTACAGGTAACCACGTCGGAGCTCAGTAGAATAAGGTTAGGTGTTTCAAGTGTTCGATAATGGAGTCGTGTCAGGAAGGTGTCGTAATTTTATCACTGATACTTGTTTCACTAAAACTACTAAGAGTACGAAGTGTAGGTAATGACTTGTTATATGGATAAGATCTCATCTCTGTTGCTGTCTTTTCTAAAAGCTGGGAAGGAACTCTTATATCTATATCCCATGTGAGTTTCCACGGCCGGTACATCTAATACCTATACTAACTAAGTACCTGCGTAACAACTCGTCGTCTTTCGACTTAGCAATCTTAAGTGCGACACTCGTAGACCCTGAATAATTCCAAACTTCTGGTCATTTGGGTTATTTTACTTCGTCTTCCTGTGGGTGTGCGAGACTCCACCAGTCAGAAGTAAACGATGCCCTTGCTATATGAACTTTAGTTTGAGTATGCCGCCTAAATGCGAACATACCAGTTGTTCTTCTGGTATTGAGGTGATCAGTTTCAATTTCAGACAACAGTGACAACACAGAGGCATGACTGCATTATCTTTACGTAGAGTTGGTAGGCTTAGTGCTCCTTCGCTTCCTCGATTTGCCTAGCGAGAATTGGCTTGCAGCTACCTCTCCTTAACTCCTGTCCGTTCTTACAGACCTATGACTTAATAGTAGGCTGTCACCGTGAAGCGTTATTGGTTTCTGATTCGCTAGGTTTTTCCGCCCACGCAGCTATCATTTGTATCATATATTGGATTACAGCTGTATGAGTAGAGCACAATACCCTTCTCATATATCCTGCGAACAGGTTCCGGTCGGACTGACGTCGACGACGTACACGGTGTTATGGGGATGCTGCCAATTATGCGAATTTTGCTGGTAACTAGCAACTTCACATCGTACTGCAGACGACCTCGGGGCCCTACATCGGGGCCAGAGGGGGGTGTTGGAATTGCATATGTCTAACACGAGCTCCCTCCTCCACAAGCTCATCACGAGTCTATTAATTTTCCTTTATTCTTTCTAGAACTCAGCACTGTGGGGTTTAAAACCTTCCAGATTTACTTGGCCACGGCAGGAAACCTTTCGTACTATTCTACCTCTGCCCTACATGGCATTTCCGGATTTTCTCTATGAACACTTTCCACCAAATCCTGAGCATGGTCCATACTCTCTAGTGGTTCCTAGGTGTTCTTATCCTCCCAACAACCTTTCCATTTCACAAAATACCTTAGTTCACGCATCTGAACATTTCGTCCTCGCACCCTTCTAGTATATGAGATTATTTCACACGTCACTATTTTCTTCACCTCTCATTCAAAATCTTCCTCGATTTCCTTAGGGGCATGTGGGGGTTGCTCTCGCCCTGCACCAATGGACGCTCTGTAAGGTTTCAGTAATGATATATGAATTACTGCATGAATATGCCCACGGTCAGAAATAATTATATTATAGGATGAATGGCCTCTTTTCTCCAAAATCTCGAACGGTCCATCAAGTTTAGGACTTAACTTTTTAGATGGTCCTTTGGAGTGGATGTTTTTTGCGTTTAACATCACCTTATCAACAATTTTGATGTCCAGTTGTTCCATCGCCTTTTCATTATAATATTTCCACATGGCTTCCCTGGTACGTTCCAAGGTCGTGGCTGCTTTTTGGTGTATGGTTTTCATCCATTGTGCGTATATCGTAGCTCCTGAATTTTGAGCTTCTCTTTCCTTCAACCATTCTGGTTGTATGTGGAACCCATAGTTTGTGAAAAATGACGACATCTTGTGTGCGTTTATGGCTGAGTTATTGTATGTGTGTTCCACTAATGGGAGCAGTTGATACCAATCATCCTGATCGTAGTTGACAAAATTTCGCAGGTAACCTTCCAGTACTTGGTTCGTCATCTCGGTTTGTCCGCCAGTTTGTAGGTGGTATGCAGTTGACATTTTTGGCTTTATTCCCAACCACTTACACAGCGATTCCCAGAATTCTCCCGAAAACTTTGCGTCTATGTCCGATACTATCTCGGTTGGCAACCCATGTAGTTTCCATACTTCCTGTAGGCTGGATTTAGCTACATCTTTGGCCGTCGCATTTTCGTGTAGACCGATGAAATGGGCCATTTTGATGAATCGGTCTGCTACGACCATAATTTGTGTGTGTCCTTGTGACTTGCGTAGATGTGTTATGAAATCGGCAGATATCGACGCCCTAGCCGCGTAAGGGACTTGTAGAGGTTGTAACAACCCGTACCTGGCGTGTCGAGGAGATTTATGGTGTTGGAATTCGTCACATGATCGTACGTAGTATTTTATCCAGTTTGCCAACCCTTTCCATTAAAAATACCGCCTGATTATTTCTAGGCTCTTTTCTTGTCCAAAATGTCCCGCCACCTTAGAATCATGGCATCCTTATATGACTACTGTTCGAAGTTCTTCGTTGTCGGATACAAAAGGTCGGTTTTTGTAGTATAGGAAACCCTTGACTGTTTTCCCTTGTTTTGGTAACGTCTTCCCGTCTCGTTCCAAAGCTTCCAACTCCCCTTTTCGTTCTTTCCATTCTTCCTCTTGCTCCGCAGCAACAAAGACTTGGTCGAGAAATTCGGTAGCAAATACCTTTATTTCTATCTGTGCTTGAGTGGAGTTTGACATCAAGACTATTTCTTGTCTCGGCTGGGGGTGGTGTAGTGCGTCCGATTTATCGAAATATTTATTAGTTTCTTTATCAGCTTGCTGTATAATTTTTGTATTCCTGGTTGTTTCTTTTACTAGCTCTCAAGTTGGAATGAAATCGGTGCTTCCCAAACCTTGGCCCGCGTGCTTTGTTTGATCTAACTCCTTGCCTTCCATCAATTCAGAGTTGTCGATTTGAGTTACTATCAGTTGCGCTATGCGGTTCCCCTTACGTATTTGATAGTCCTTGAAACTATGGTTTCGCAATAGTACCTGGAGTGCGCCTGTATAACCAGCATTAATGACTCCAGCTCCAACCTCAATTCCGTACTTACTCGCTAGTGGTCTGCGAGACGCGATTTTTCCATATGTTCCTTGTGGTAGACTGATAGCTAACCCTGTGCTGACTAGTAGCTGTCCCTTTGCCGGAAGTGGGGCATCGTTTAATGCATAGAGGTCGTGACCGGCCACCATTCGTGATCTC
Organism: Tuber umbilicatum; assembly: GCA_003313605.1. Lineage (NCBI taxonomy): Eukaryota > Fungi > Ascomycota > Pezizomycetes > Pezizales > Tuberaceae > Tuber > Tuber umbilicatum. The sequence continues at coordinate 16,311 of QLOI01002013.1, read as the reverse complement.
TTTGTTGGTATTATAGCCACTTTGCTTAATTTTTTGATACCTATGTTGTGGAGCTTTGGCAATTCCTCCCCTATTTTTATCCCTTCATCCTCGTCACTCTCTGCTGATGTTAAAAAGATTTGAAAATGTACTGGCTATAAAATAGGTTATTCGCTATGCGCAGCTCCCTCCTCTAGATGGTGCTCCGGCCGTCGACTTAAGGCGTCAGGCTTTCCTCCTCTTGTGCCTTGTCGGTATACAATTTTGAAATTATATTCTGCTAGCCCTTCTGCCCAACGGATCTGGCTTCGATTCCACTTTTTTGTGGTGAGAAAATGTTGTAGGTTTTGGTAGTCCGTATAAACTGTAACGGGTATTTCGGTGCCTAAAAGGTAATGTCTCTATTCCTGGAATGCTGCCATTATTGCTAGTAATTCTTCATCATGAATTTCGTAGTTCCGTTCTACGGTGTTTAATTTTTGTGAATGGAATGCCACTGGATGGAATTTCTTCTCTAGAAATTGTGACAGAATGCAACCAAGGGAGAAATCGCTTGCGTCCATTTTGACTACTGTGTCTAGCCCCGGATGAAAATGAAAAAGTATGGGTACGGTAAGGAATTTTTCCTTCAAGATTTCAAAGGCCGTGTTTTGCTCGGTGTCCCAATAAAACATTTTTGCGTCATCTTTTAAGGTTTCCGTGATAGGCTTACAAATTGCAGAGAAGTTTTGAATAAAATGTCTGTAAAAATTAGCAAATCCTATAAAGACTTGGACTTCGTGTTGCGGGTAACCAACTCGGAGCTCAGTAGAGGAAGGTTAAGTGTTTTAAGTGTTCGATAACGGAGTCGTGTCAGGAAGGCATTGTGATTTTATCATTAATACTCGTTTCACTAAAACTACTAAGAGTATGATGTATAGATGATAACTTGTTATATTGATAAGATCTCTTCTCCGTTGCTGTCTGTTCAAATAGGTGGGGAGGAACTCTTATATTTATATCCCGCGTGAGTTTCCGCGGCCGGTACATCTAATACCTATACTAGCTAAGTACCTTCGCCACAACTAGTAGTCTTTCGGCTTATCAATCTTAAGTGCGAACACTTGTAGACCCTGCACAAGTACACACTTCTGGTGTTTTGGGTTATTTTACTACGTCTTCCTGAGGGTGTGCGAGACTCCGCCAGACAGAAGTAAAAGATGCCCTTGCCATATGAACTTTTGTCTGAGTATGCCGCCCAAATGTAAACACAGCAGTTGTTCCTCTGTCATTGAGGTGATTAGTCTCAATTTCAGACAACGGTGACAACACAGAGGCATGACTGCATTATCTTTACGTAGAGTTGGTAGGCTTAGTGCTCCATCGCTTCTTTGATTTGCCTAGCGAGTATGGGCTTGCAGTTACTTCTCCTTAACTCCTGTTCGTTTTGAAGACCTATGACTTAGTTGTAGTCGGTCAACGTGAAGCATTATTGTTTTCCAGTTCGGCAGGCTTTTCCACTCACACAGATATCATCTGTATCATATACTGGATTCCAATTGCATGAGCTGAGCACACTACCCCTCTCATATATCCTGCGAACCGCTTCTGGTCGGACGGACGGTGATGACGTATATGGTGTTATGGGAATGCTGCCAATTATGCGAATTTTGCTGGTAACTAGAAACTTCACAGCGTTCTGCAGACGATGTCTGGGCCCTACATCGGGGCCAGAGGGGGGTGTTGGAATTGCATATGCCTAACACAGTCTTAACCGTAGTGGGCGCCTTCCATTCTCTTATGGACTTGACTTTCCTTCCGCTCATTTCCACTCCTTCTGTATAGACGATGTAACTGAGAAATTCAACTTCTTTGACGTGGAATACTGATTTTTCTATGTTGACCGCTAGCTGGTTCTCTTTTAGTTTCTGCAGACCTTTTTAACCAGTTGAATAAGGTCTTTTTCGTTTTCTGAATAACTTAGGATGTCGTCTAAGCAGATAACAACGCCTTAGGCTAGAAATTCCCGCAGTATTTCATGCATCATTGATTGGAAAGTAGCGGGCGCGTTAGGTAATCCGAAAGGCATTACCATGTACTCGTAGTGGCCGTAACGGCATCAGAACGTGGTTTTCCATTCGTCTCCCTTGGCTATTTGTACCAAGTAGTATCCCTTTTTAAGGTCTATATTGTTAAGATCGCTCGTCGATCTGTCTTATCTCTTTTCCTCGCAACTGGGCGCGACTTCTTATCGTATAGTTTCCCTTATACTATTCTCTAGAGTTGCGTTCAACTCTTAAGTCTTATAGTATTAACTATATGTTTTACAAGATAGGAAGGGTATGCGTTGTTAAAGAGTAAATCTTCTTGATATTCGTAAGGTTATAGATAGGAAATAACTTAGATGGTTGCATGAATATCTATCTACATGACCCAAGTCCGTCCTTATATAGATCTTCCCACAACCCGCTTACAAATCAAAAATAACTATTATGAGTCACAACTGTGACTCATACAATCGCGTAACATCTTATGACTCAAACGAGTCATTTGCAAAACAAAACATATAACTATGAGTTGCTAACGCAACTCATGTGGAAACATAATATCATATAACCCAGAATGAGTTATTCGCGTAACAATAATATATGACTCACAACTGTGAGTCATGTAAAACCTCAGATGACCTCTAAACAGGTCATGCGCATATAATCATAAAACCATATAACAAATGAAACCCTATGACTCGTACCTGAGTCGTAGTGCTAAATAGCTAAGTCAGTCTAGAATTGTGACATATGTTGTCGAAAATCTGGGATCCTTCCATTCTGTCTCCAAGCTCTCTCATGATAGGTATAGGGTATCTGTCCGCAATGGTAACTGAATTCAATCCTCGGCAATTGACTACGAGTCGTAGTTTGCCATCTGCCTTTGGGGCGAAAAGAATAGGGCTGCTAGCAGGTGATTGACTTGGTCGGATTTTGCCTTGTCGTAGCATTTCATCCAGGTACTTTCTTTGTTCCTTTAGTTGCATTGCCGATAACGGGTAAATTGGGCCCCTAGGCGGTTCTTCCCCATCCTTAATTCTGGTGGTGCGATCGCATTTCCTTCTGGAAGGCATTTGCGTAGCAACTTCCTCCTCGAATAGTTGAACATAATCCTGGTATTGTCTGGGAATTTCATGTAAGATGTTCTCGACTGGTTCGCCCTTGCACTGTATTCGTCCTATGACCAGTGCATTGGAATCAAAGACTACCCTCTTGTCATACTCCCACATATCCTTCAATTTTACATTGATTTCGTGGTCCGCAAATGATTTTTCAGTAAAGTACCAATTTCCCGGTTGTTCAATATTTGTCAAGTCTTGTTCCTTATACCACCTGAAGTGAATGATAAAGTCGTAGTTTCCAGCATTTGCAATTTTAAAGGGGATTTTCGATTGGTGGGAGTTAGTCCCGATCTCTAACAAAATTGGGCAAGTAAAATGTTTTCCGCCACTTTCAGTGGCCGAACCATCGAATCCTCAAATTTCAGTACGATATTGTCTTGTTTCATAGGGAATATCGTATTCTCTTACAAGACGAGCGTTGATTAGGTAGATATTAGAACCAAAATCTAATAACACATGAACCTGGATTCTTATTCCTTCCGCTTCGATGGGTGCGATACCTTCTGGGCGGTTCTATCGTCTTGATCGCTATGTTCTTGCTTTCTTCTGGACTATGACGATTGTGTCGGCCTTTCATTTTTGAGACATTTTGTGGATGTTTGATACCATGCCCGCATAGTATCAGTCAATCAGACCTCCTCAGCCAAACTAGTCGCTGTTAGCCTTTCCTTAATAGAGTTCTTATCTTGGTCCTTTTGGCGTTGCACCAACACTCGAGGAGAGAGCGAGTAGTTATTAGATTGCGTGCCCTTTTTTTCATCCACAACCTGTTGGTTATCGGGCAGCTCACTACTAGCTGTCTTTACCCCTTGTTGAAGGGTTTTCTCTCATCCTGCCTTTACAACCTGCAGGCCCTGTCTGAGGGGTATCCACGATCGTCCAGATATGTACACAGTATTACTATCGAGTTCATAGGGCTGGCCATTTACCATGTTCTATCCTTCCCGTGCTTGTTCTCCATCCTCATTTCATGAGATCATAGCCGTCACAGAATTCATACGTCTCTACTGTCGAATCAATTTGAGGGAGACCGTGCTCGTGAGATGCAAGTCTAGAGCCTTGTCTCGAGTGCATCCGATGATGGCTCTGGAGTGAAGTATGCCGCGTTACTCCCACGGTCATCTCCCTCGCCCCGGCTGACTCTCCCTAATATGATTTTTCCTGACTTCATTTTAATCCCAAGTTGATCCTTATCGGAGACCTTTAAGTTTCAGGAACTCGTGTCCGCCTGCCAACATCTATTTTCGCCGGTTGATGTGTCGGGGGTCGTTACCACCGGTGGGTGGGAGAGGTGTTCCTCTCATCTTTTCTTCGATTCCGATGGACCTGTGTGCCGATTTGAGTATCTGTTACATAGACTAGCCGATCGCGGTCACCGTCAGTGCCGAATTCCTTTATTCCTCCATTTCATGATCTGACAGGTTTCCCCAAACCCGTGTGGGCCTTCCGATCTGGGTGACTTGTGGCTTTTGTGGGGGTGGTTGATTTCCATTAATCAAATTCACTCGAGGACATCCTTTATTTCGTTGGTGATCATTGCGATCCTCCTTATGAGTACCTTTCCAAGGAGCCTGTTGGATTACCGCTACTTGCGCATCCTTTCGGCAAGTTTTCCATTTGTGGTTCGTTAACCTATATCGTGTACACGCCATGTTTTTTTTTCTGTTGTCCATGAGATTCTGAAAAATCCCCTTGTACATCCTTTCCCATTCTGTGGGGTTTCCCGATTTTTCAGCCTTATTCAACATTAAGGTCCTACCTTCTTGTTTGGCCCCCTTACATGCTGCACGCTCTGCCTTGATATATTGCTTACCCTTTTTAATGATTTTGGTTCCACTCTTTTGCTCATCGCAGTCCTTTCTTTTGGTCGTATTGACGTGGCTTTCTCTTGTAGAGACTCGTTGATCCAGTCTCCATTCTTCAGAGCTTTCACAACATTCTCTTAACGCACTTAACCATTCTTCATCAAGGTCGTATTTTGTCAAGGATAATCGTTCCAATATTTGTAGTGGTACCTTTTGTTTCAACCTTCTTCGCCACACAATACCAGTTAATTGCACTTTGATGTTAAGGTTCTCCATTTTTAATAAGATGGTGGAAATCATTTTCTTGTATTTAACCTTATCCATATCTCATAGTGCTTCTCGGTCCTCTGCGGTACTACCATAATGGTTGGTTATTTCTTGACAAAATCGTTGCAATGAACGCGGACTTCGACCTTGCTATGGCCTAGTTTGCCAGTCATAGCGCATCGATACCAATTCGTGAAATGCGCAAGATTTTCTCCTTTTGTCCGACTGATGGCATATTATATCCTATGCATGTGTTTTTCCCAATGTTGTCGGTTTCGTCGGAAATAATCTTCACATTGCAGTAGCCTTGTTTTCACGTTTTAGTAGTCCTTCGCTTCGAAGATTTGCGGTATTCTGGCGTCTTTCCTTTTGGCGCTGGCCAAACCTTTGATAACTGCTTCCATAAGTAGTTCCATTCGATCGTAGTCTAGGTCTTCTTCAGGCGTCATTCCGCACCTGGCTTGTGGTTGATTTCGTTTCCACCTTCATCCGTCTTCATCAGGGTATTGGTAGCTTTCGCTGTTGGAAGAACTACCTAATGAACTATCGCCATCATCATCGCCATCACTTGGATGTCCTGGATTATTTCTTGGACCATGCGGCGGTCCTTGTCCTCCACCACTAGGCCCTGCTTCTGCCTCTTGTCGTTGAGGGGCCTTTCCTTTTTCTTTTTGATTCTCTTGAGAATTTTGGATGTCCTTAGGTGCAGGGATCTGAGGCTGACTACTTCCTCATCGGTTGGCACCTGATGGTCGCTGATTAACCTGTGCCGACAACTTGTCCAGTAGTCTTTTCAATTCCCAGATTTCTGCATCCTTCCAGGCTTCGAATTCCTTGTTGACACGCTGGTTCCTTGTTATTAGTGCTCTTACGTCCTCGTTTTCTTCCCTTTACGCAGCTAGCTCCCTTACCAATTTGTCACGGTGTGCTTGTAAGGTATTGACTTCCTTTTCCAATATGAGGTCTCTGGCGAGCGATTGTGCATCGGTTGTCCCCATGTTGCTATGCAATTGCTGACTAACATCTTGTTGCCGCTCCTGCTACTGGTGAATTTTATTTTCTTCGGTCATTGGTCTTAACTCGGACCGGTCCCATGCTTTGCCAAGTGCTGAAGTAACCATTTCTAGGTTCTTCAGCAGATTTTCTACCTCTTCATCAACTAGTTCCTCTCCTTCCTTTACTCTTGTCCAAACATCTTCCAAGTCTCCCACTAGGCGTTGTTGGGAGTTTGTGAGAGTATAGAAGGCAATGTGTTGTCAATCTTTGGTTTCTTTTGCCGTCCCGTCAATATGTCCTATTACTGAGTCAAGCTTGGTCATGAAATATCTCGTAGTTCGTCGGGCCTTAGCTTGAGGTCCTTGGAGTGGAGTAGAGTATCTTTGAAGGAAACTGAGCCACGGTTTCGTTAGTCCTTCAGGGGTTGGTTGTACCAAACCCCTCATCTTAGACTGTAATCGCCTCGTGTCAACCCTTGATGGGGGCCGTACGACAGGGGTTCTGCTGCGACTGGGAATGTAACTTCCAGGAACCAGTGGTGGTTCCGACGTTGTAGTTGAAACTTGGTCAACTCCATCATCATCTAAGCTTTCTCCTATGATTTCGTCTTCTCCCAAAATCCTTAGTGCCATATCGGAGTAAGTTTCGGAGCTTGGCGTTGAATCGTAGCCTTCGTGGTAGAGAAGAAATCGACCAGTCGTCCAACCATCCCTTACGATGGTATTGTGTAGGATTTTGACAGTAGATGGATTTACCCCACTAACCTTAATCCTCTGGCGTGTCCGGCGCAAGTGATATTGTATTTGCTCCACAATGTACAGCTACCAGCCAGGCGGGGCTCTTCTCGCCAGTGGTGTAGAACTATTCTTGTCGTCAAAGTTAAGAATAATTCCACCGAAGAGGTGTTCCCAAATAAGTGACTTTGGTGATTTCTCAGCCTGATAAAGTGTTCGCTGCTTCACCGTTTCGGGGCTCTTTTTCTTTTGTTTGACTATTGGAGATTCCGTAGAACAAGCTAGTATACGGCTACCTTGCTTTTTGGGCTCAAAGTCGTCGTAATTGTCTTCGTCCTTAGGGGTTATCAAATACCCTGGGAGAGATTCAGATATGTTCTGCGTCGCCTTTGTGTCTCCTAAGATGAAGAACAAGTAATAACAAAAGATAATAGCAAGTATCGTCAAGATCATTTGACAACGCTCGTGTCAATCGTGCCTCAGTGACAGAGAGACTATCAATATAGTGTTACGGGTAACCAACTCGGAGCTCAGTAGAGTAAGGTCAAAACTTTTAAGTGTTCGATAATGGAGTCGTGTCAGGAAGGCGTCGTAATTATATCGCTAATACTCGTTTTGCTAAAACTACTAGGAGTACGAAGTGTAGATAATAACTTGTCATATTGATAAGATCTCTTCTCAGTTGCTGTCTGTTCTAATAGCTGGGGAGGAACTCTTATATTTATATCCCATGTGAGTTTCCGCGGCCGGTTCATCTAATACCTATACTAACTAAGTACCTGCGCAACAACTCGTAGTCTTTCGTCTTATCAATCTTAAGTGCGAACACTCGTAGACCCTGAATAATTCCACACTTCTGGTTATTTGGGCAATTTTACTTCCTCTTTCTGAGGGTGTGCGAGACTCCGCCAGTTAGAAGTAAACGATGCCCTTGCCATATGAACTTTAGTCTGAGTATGCCGCCCAAATGCGAACATACCAGTTGTTCCTCTGGTATTGAGGTGACCAGTCTCAATTTCAGACAAAGGTGACAACACAGAGACATGGCTGCATTATCTTTACATAGAGTTGGTAGGCTTAGTGCTCCATCACTTCTTTGATTTGCCTAGCGAGAATGGGCTTGCAGCTACGTCTCCTTAACCCCCGTCCGTCCTTGCAGACCTATGACTTAATAGTGATTGGTCAACGTGAAGAGTTATTGTTTTCTGATTCAGTAGGTTTTTCCGCCGACGCAGCTATCATTTGTATCATATACTGGATTCCAGCTGTATTAGCAGAGCACAATACCTCTCTCATATATCCTGTGAACAGCTTTTGGTCGGACGGACGGCGACGACGTATTCAGTGTGATGGTGATTCTGCCAATTTTGCAATTTTTGCTGGTAACTGGCAACTTTACGCCTTACTGCAGGTGACGTCCGGGCCCTACATTGGGGCTAGAGGGCGTTGTTGGAATTGCGTATGCCTAACACCTTTCAACTCCCCTTCGGGTTTGAATCCTAGACATCATTATGCTCAACAGATGCTCTATTAGATTTAAATCAGTTGAATTTGGTGTCCAATCAATCTTATTGATCCCATCTTTTTATTGCTTATAGTTGGTGAAGTCAGAATCATGTGCCGGTGCGTTGTCTTCCATGAAAGAAAGCCCTGTTGTATTAATTTTCTTGCTTGACATGTGGGCCATAACAGAGGACAAGCAAGACAGGTAACATATTGCCATGAGTCTATACTCTTTGAATCACCTCTCTTTAGCTTCTCAATCTTATACTTTTTCTCACTCCTAGACTAAGTTGTTTTGGTTTTAACACCTGTAAAAGAAGCGAGAAGCTGGGATTCACGCTCTGTAGCAATTTCCTTTCCCCGTAATTCTTGCCATTCCTCGGACAATCGCGATGCAGTATTAAGACGAGACGCTTCTTCTCCACTCCTCTCCTTATAGCTGAGGATCTTCCCAGCTGCCGCCACCCTCTCCTCCTCAGTTTCACTCTCCCAAACCCAAAAAAGAACCTTCCATCCATATGATATCATTCCCCAACACATAATTGAAGCGCCTTGCTTCTTCTTTGCCCTTATGCAATCGTCCTCCCACCTTCCACTTTTTTCCCTCCAAACAAACCAAGGTCCATAGAGTCCTTCGATCTTGATAGATATCTTGTCCGTAAATGCGTAATCGGCCCACTCCCCCTCAGGCTGCCACCCTGCACATAGTGCGCAGTATTCCTTATATTTTATTAGAATTATTCGTACAATGGCCGTACCCCCCACTTCCATATTCATAAAGTTCTCATACCCTTCCTTGTACCTCAAGAATAATACCTATTTCACCCAATAAGATATGAGGAGCCCTTTTGATAACTGTTTTCCAAATACGCATCTTTGAAAATTGCAGACTCATATTATAATTTATCATACAGAAAAATTGAGAAAGAGGGTTATCGAAGAATTTCCAATTACTTGTAGTACTTGGAAGGGTAAGAGAACTTTCCAAATACGGTTAAGTTGAAGTAGTGCATTGGAGTCAATACCTTACCAATCACTTCTTTTGATTTTCATTATTTAAAATAAATTTGAATACTTCTTGGTATGTACCAATTCCCCTTTCCTGCAATGCACGATAAACCGTGGTATCGCTCACATGTGACAAGCCGGCCTCACGTCGAAGATTACACAGAGTTATCCTCCGGGATAAAAAGTCTCTCTTCACAAGCTGGACAAGTTTATACTTATCACCTTCGCTCAAGGAAGGAGGACGGCCACTCAGGAAATCCAAATCCAAAACTGAAGCACAAATTCCCTCCATTAAGGTAAATTCTTTGTCAGATATTGGGAGGATGGAGTGGCCTGGGACACAGATTTGTTCGGAGGTGCTGGTAGGTTGGAAGGAGGTAAGTGGAGGTGCCTGAGGTGTACCTGTAGTAGCCAGAGGTACAGCAACGAGAGAAGCAGTAGGCAGAAGAGTGGAAGGAGCGGTAGGCGCAAGAGCTGGAGGAACAGTAGGAAAAAGAGCTGGAGGAGTGGAAGGCTGAAGAGTGGTTGGTATGGAAGCGGTAGTACCAAGTTGGACACTTCTTGCATTTGCTAAAGCATGCTGCCAAATGTCTGAGGCAGTGGAACTAGAAACACCAGTGATTTCTTCAATTTTCTTATATGTCATTGGAATATCCAGACACCTTAAGGTTACTATGGCTGCCCAGCACCGGGGGGTTATTTCCTTTCCTATTTTATCATTAGTCTAAGCTCCAGTGTGGAAGAAAGTAGCATTCTGAGTATTTTCTCACATCTCTTAACAATAACACACACCATTTTGGAAACCTTCTCACTGTTGTACTCGTATTCCCAATAGGCGTGATGTTGTGGGACCTGAGTAAGCTGAATAGTATCGATTCGGGAAACTTCAACCTGGCTTCTTCAAGATATCTTGGCACCGGGCGAAATATCTTGGCGCCAAGGTATCTGGATACTTGTGAAAACGGTCAGTACAGGACCGCTCTCGACGCTCTGAATGAGAACATCGAGGCGCTCTTCAAGTAAATCAACAACATGGAGGAGTCCTGCCCTGAGCCTGGGACGCCCACCCCCATACCCTTTTCTGTTATCCAGGAAGTGTTCTCGGTACGTAACCCTAAACACGAATCTAATCCCTACCCTCCACCTCCTGCTCCAGAAATTCAGGCATCAGCTGTCCCCAGCACTTGGGCCATGGTAGCTAGGACGGGACGGAAGAAATATACTGCTAACAGCAAGCTTGCTGCAACCCCAAATACTACTAGTGCACTAGCAAAACTTGCACAGTCCTGGAAATGACCCACTGCTCAGGAACCTTAGCTCATCATTAAAAGAGAAGGCGGACAACTCCACACCACGGCACTAGACCTAAGAGACAAGATCAACCACTCTTTAGCTGGCACCTACATACAAACTGTCTGAATCAATGGAAACACAATCACGCTTAATACCATAGAATCCGTTAAGGCCAGCACTGTCAATAGCAGAGTCGGTTCCCTCATCCACCTGATCCCTAGCACAACCACTGTCCAAATAAACTCTCCTGTTACCCAATTGCTAGTGCATGGCATTCCTAGTACTGTTCATCCATTGGCTATGGTAGCCTCAGAACTTACCACTTTCAATGCTGGCCTGGCCCTGGTGGATCAACCCAGATGGCTGGTCCCAGACACTTCCAGGGAGGGCAAGTTTGCCTCCACTATTGTTATTTCTATCACAGGGCCTAGGGCCCCTGAGTTTGTTGGCAAGCGGCTGGCAGCATTTTCCTCCACCTTCAGGACTAAAGGCAGACTGCGTTTCAACCCTTATAATCAATGTTTCAACTGTCATGCCTTTGGACACCACCACAACGGCTGCAACAATCCTGCTTCATGCTGGTGGTACTCCCATCCACACCCTCCTGGGGGACATGCCTGCCCCACTGCTACTTGTCATTTGAAGGGTCGCCCCTGCAATCATACACTCCTTAGATGTGTAAATTGCAATAGCCCACATGACGCCCAATTTTTACCGTGTTCCTCCTGGCCTAGGAAAGGATTAGAGGAGGAAGTGGTCCTCACTTGACATCTATAGCAGAGTGTATGCTTTATAGTTATTGCTGTGGCGCTCATGCTCTTGTGCATGGTTAGTGGGTTACGTTTTATTTTGTGTTATTTGAGAGGGTTGGGAGGTGGATTACGGTCCTTTGTTTATGTTGATTGGTTTATTGAGGAGGATTTTATTATGTTATTGGGATTTTAGAGCATACCTGAGGGTACATATCATGGATTTTTCCCGTACTTAGTACAAATAAACCTCGGATTTAACAAAAAAAGAAAAAAGTGTTTAATAAGTCCTTGTACGGTTGCGAAGCAACCATTTTTTGCTCCATTGACCAAATAACCCCGTACTACCATGTCCCAACCACATACTAGAAGAGCTCATGAAAACAGAAATCTAGAAATTTATGCCCTATATAAGCACACTGATATAGGATATGACCAAATTTTCAAACTTATGAAAGTCTCTAAGTCAACCATTTCAACTATTGTTCAAAGAGCCAAAATCCATGATAGCAACACCTATGACCTTCTTAGATCTGTCTGGCTAACTAAGATTACAGATGCCAAATGGAAAGTAATTCTTAATGTTATTGATGCAGAACCTCATTTAGCCCTAAGAGATATCGCCCACAAAGACAATATTGGTCTTAGAAAATACACTGTAAACAAGATCTCTGGAGAGACTGGTTTTAAGCTCAAGATACCTACAGTGCCTCATCAGAAGTGTTTGTGAAATGCTTACTAAGCAACCTCACCAAAAATGCTTATCCCAGTACCAAGTTGATTGCAATGACCAGCTACACCTACAATAAATATTTAAATAATTGAACAATAAATTCAAATATATAATTAAACTTTCTTCAATTGAGTTTGTAATTTTTCAATTTTATTTGCTTTTATACCAATTTACAGTACTAGATTGAAATGATTTATCTAATATCCTTTTTATACTAACTGTCCACCTTTCCCACTCTCTCTCACAGTATAGGGCCTTTTAGAATTTACCAGAATTTGGAAGTAGATCAATAAATTTGTAAATTATATAAGGAATATTATACAATTTTCAGGTATTTAATAGGTTATAAGAACTACTATGAAAAAAAATTCAGTATACACTAATTTGTTAAAGTGCAGTCGATATAACCTTTAACTTATTCTAGTGGTATGAGTTAATACACTAGCTAAAACTTCCCTATACTTAGGTATCCTATTCATTTAGAAAGGGTATTTAGGTTGTACAGGAACTAGTACAGTCTGTGGAATCAAAAATATGAATGGAGGACAACTAACCTTAGTCTCGTATGTTCAGACAATAATTTCCCTGCAACTTTAGAATAGTTAAATTTCTCTAATATTCTCAGGCTCCGCATTATATACAGACTTCAAAATTATACTAGATTGTGAAAGACATTATGCTAAAAGGGATGGTAGTAATGGAGAATACTGTTAGTACTTAGAGTATATATCGGCAAAAATATTGCTTCAGTCTGGTGTGTTACAGTTACGCCTGGGCGCAAGTGATGTCTCTTTTATGCTCTGTACAACCTGAGCACCCAATACTAGTTGCAAAAGTCCCTTGAACCCTGATGTGACATCACACCTAGCTGACGCCCAGCTAACATCCCGGTCACTCAACCAGGGCTGGTCACTCACCCTGGGCCAGTTGCTACAACACTATATCCTGAACGCTTTTGGACTTTCTTGGTAACACCATCCTTATTCCTGATTTCCTGCCACCTCTTAACCCCTGAATAGTCCCCCCATGCTGAACTCTTGGCACTCTGCTGTTTACTTACCTGCGGTCTTAGAAGAAAACTAGCGCTTCCCATTTCCTTCCCTCCATTACAACAACCTTAATGCTAGTGCTTACAGAAATCGATGGCAGATTACTCCATAACTGCAGAACCGTTTTCAATTCTATTCACAGAGGGTGATTGGGCTTGGTGCCAGCTACATGCCGATTTAGAGAATATCTTCATAGCACCAAAACTAAGGAAATGGCTAACCTGTGTGGGAGTGTACATTAGGCTGACGCTTTTCCTGACTCGATGGTGGATATCTCAACAACCGCGAGCCGATTGCAATTCTGTTTCCTGGGGGTGATTGGGCTTGACGTCAGCTACACGCCGGTATAAGGGACGTCTCCATCGCACCAAAACTCAGGAAATCGCTAACCTACCTTAGAGCGATTCTGAACTCAATAGCGGATTACTCCACAACCGCTTGACGGATCACGATTCTGTTTGTGGGAGATGGTTGGGCTGGACGCCAGCTACACATCGGAATAAAGAACGTCTCCATAACACCAAAACCCAGGAAATCACTACCATTTGGGGCAGTGGTCACTCGCTACCTTAGTGCATTTTTGAACGCAACACCGGATTGCTCCTCAACCGCTGCACAGATTTTGATTCTGTTTGAAGGAGGTGATTGCCGATGACGTTAGCCACACGCCGGTATAAAGAACGTCCCCATAGCCTGAATATTCAGAAGGTCGCTGACCTCTGTAGGAGGGTACTTTAGGCCACTGATTTCCAGAACTTGATGGCAGATATCTCAACAGCTGCGGAAAAAATTTCAACTCCATTGGCGGGAGATGTTTGGGCTTGACGTCAGCTACATGCTGGTATAAAGAACGTCTCTATAGTACCAAAACTCAGGAAATCGCTAACCTCTATGGGGGTATACTTTAGGCTGGCGCTTTTCCAGACTCGATAGCGGATATCTCAACAACCATTGAGCCAATTTATATTCTGTTTGCGGGGGGTGATTGGGCCTGACGTCAGCTACATGCCGGTATTAAGACCGTCTCTATAGCACCAAAACTCAGGAAATCACCATCTTGATTGTGGTAGCTATATGGAGGGTTACCTGTTCTATTGCCTAAGTGGGGGGTCTTTAGTGAATAAGGAGCTGTGTATAGAGAGTAGAATAAATACTTACACCTGATTTTGAAAAGATTTTGTTTATAATACCTGAAACATGACTGTCACCTGAGTCTAGACAATATTTACAGGGGTAAACAGGTACTCCGGATGGTAACCTGATTATATTCTGAGTATTGAGTATAGTATCCAGATATCAGGTGTTGTGCCCAGTGCAACCTCAGTGCACTCTGAGATCAGTGTGGTGGATCGGTTGCCACCTGAGGTTATGGCAATGCAACATGACATCCGGATTCGCGATTAGCATTGTGAGCACTAGGTATGTCTGATGCTTCTGACGTACAGGGCACAAGCCATTGTTTTGCTGAAGTAGTAACAGATAAAAGATTATGATCTACTATAGCAAATTGATACAAAAGGAGAAAGAAAAATTAAAATTTTAAAATATACTCAAAAAAGTTAAATAATATACGTAAATTTATTATCTAATTATTGTAATTTTTATTGTAGTTGTAGCTGATCATTACAATCAACTTTGTACTGGAGTATGTATTTTAACGAGGTTGCTTAGTAAGCATTTCATGAACACTTTGGACAAGGCAATATATGGAAAAGCTATTTTGAAAGGATGGACTAAAGGAGAAGAGAAGGGAGTTTGCCAGGTTTGTGAGAAATTGAACAAGAGCATGGATGTAGGGGGTTATTGTTGACATCCCTCCGTCTCCGTTACAACTACAGTAATTGAAATTTACTTCCTAATCAGGAACGACTCAACACCGAGAAACTATCGCCACTGTTCGGGTCCAGCACCCTCCCCCTTGGGAGGTGCTGGCCATAACTTTTATCACCTTCTTGCCTTCGGGCATCATCTTTACTGTTTTCTCTTGAGGTCTACCCTCAAGACCGCTCCTCCTACCCCATTTCAGCATCTCAGGATGTTGTTTCTCCACACTTCCGCGCTTTTGTTTTACACCTCATTTAGCATCAGCAAGCTCGGCTATTCCCATTCTTGATTCTTCAGACGGCTGGGAATAAAGTTTGCTGTAAGCGGAAACCTGGGAATCACCTCTGGGGTTTTTTCCAACAGGCCACAGTCAATTTCGCCACTTCCCTTCCCTTCACACATCCTGGTGATGGTATCCCTCGCACTAAGTGACGCTTTCTCTCAGAGAATAAAGGGACAACATGAGAGAAGCGGTAATAAACCTGGATGGGTGAGGGTGATTGGGAACAGCCTAGAAAGACACAAACACGTATCCGATGGTTAGATTACGCCTGGGCCTACCGCTCCTCTCCTCTCCCCCATGGGATCGGCTGGCACCCTACTGCCCTGTAATGGGGGCTCCCTGTGGGAAGATGGATCCCAAGGATGCGGCCGTACCGAAGCTTTCTTCGTACGCAAAGTGAAGAACAAATATGTAAGAGAGAAAACCTTAACAGTGAAACTTAATATCATTAAGCCGCAGCTTTACTCAATAAGTTCTCGAGAGGATAGTTGATCGTCTTAGGAGAAGAGGTCTCGCATATACTTAAGTAGAATTATATTGCCAGCTCCTCTCCATCACTACTAAGTTCACCACCATCACGAGCATGCCCATCTCCTCTGGGCCTCAGGCTAACATTCCACCGTATGTTTGCCGGCTCTGCTAGTTCATTATCCGACGTGAAGTGTTCATGCAGTATCCTGATAAATGCAATCAACTGCAGGAGAAAACTCTTCATATCGCTGTCCTGTTAGTGGCGAACGAACAGGTTACTGATAAGCTAGTCTAATATCGAACTCACGGACCCATTCGTATTCGTCTATGCAAGTCTCGTAGACAATCATTACGTTTGACAAGTCTAGCGTCTTCTACTGTCTTCGACACGATAGCTTGGTCTACCGACTCCCGTGATGAGACACTTAAGCCATTGGCACATACAGGCGCTACCTGTAGCCACTGACGA
>QLOI01002009.1:0-24058 GCA_003313605.1 Tuber umbilicatum | reverse complement strand
GGGAGTCGTGGAACAGGGGAGCGGGCGAGCGGGGCGGTGGTGGAGCAAGGGGGCGGGAGAGCGGGGGCGCAAGCAAGTGGGATTGGTCTGGTATTCTGGGTGTCTTTGGTGGGAATTGTGGCGGTTGTGGGCATGCTTGTATGGAGCTCATGGGGGTGCGGTGGGCTGGTGTGTCGGCCGGATGAGCTTCCGGTTCTGTAGTCCTCGGCTGGCGTTAGTTGGTGTCTTGTTTCGGAGGTTGTGTCCCCGTGTTGATAATAGAATTCTTTGTAAACTATTGTTACTTTCTTTGTTAATGGATATCGCCAATCCTCCGCGTCAGCCCAAGTATCCTTTTGCTCGTCTGGTCGATTCATCATCACCACCAAGTCGTACCTCCAATACGTGCCAAGTCAATATTGCCCGAGCTCCACTTTGCACCGTACTAGCTTCTGGAAGACGAGTTAACAAAGTTGGGCTATGTCTTTATTGACGGTCTCTCAGCTAGTATTACTTTGCTTTGTCTTTCCTATCTGACAGGATCAATTCTGCTCTACTGTTATTTCACTTTCTTAATTCGATACCTTATAAGCAATATTCCTCTTACATACTCATACACCTTTCCTACCACGTTGGTCAAACGATCGACGATCCTGGAGGGGTCGCAGGGTACCTGGTAAACTGTGTTCGCTTCCACCCACCCTACATAATCCAGTTGCACCTACTTCAACCTATTTCTCACGATTTCCTTTCTTCACTGGCAGGATTTGTGTAAGGGTATTATCTCTTAGGGGTGTTGTTGATAATAATTTCCAATATCAAATCGTCCTCCCCCCCGCGCTTTCCTATTCTGTCTACTCTTTTCTTCATGTCTTGTCCCTCGTTTGGTCTCTCTGATTGTCTGCTCTCTTTATTTATTTTCTCTTCCCTCAGATTCCAATATCCAGGGTCCCGCTCCACCTTCCTAATAATCGCATCTAAAGGAACCCCACCACCACAACCTCACCATCACATTCCATCTCCTCCCGGATCATCTCGTTTTGCATTGAAATTGGTTTCTTTTTTTTTTTTTTAAAAAAAAAAACTCAACCCCGACGACGTCGTTGGTCCGCTACCCCTCTTCCTTCAAAGGAAGCAAATCAACGGCCCCGGATTGGCAATGGCGTGATCAGTAGGTGATCATAGCAGGGGTGAGGTTGCACCCTCCCCATCGGTAACAAACCTGTGTGTCTGGCGAGGTTGCGAACTATCTGGGGATGAACGCCTCATGACGTTGGACTTGGAAGACATGAGTATTTCTGGGGAGCTAGCATTCCAGGTCTGTATCTCTTGCTACTGTAAGAGTTCTCCCCGGTAACATTCTCGGGTTTAAAACCAAAGAGGTTATCTCGGCCAATTTGAGACTTTTCGACGCGACGAACCTCAAGTCGGACGAAGCTCCACTGACAGGAGAATCTCTTCCTAACCTTACGGAACTCGAGTCCCCGATAATACGTGAAATCGTGTTGGCGGTCGAACCTGGCGTTCCCTTCATCTACCGTTGCGAAAGGCCGTGCCCGTGGTATCACGACTGGTACCGGAATGTCAACCGAAATTGGTGCTACTGCCAACAACTTTGACAAGCAAGACCAAGAAACCAAGCACGCCAATGATCGAAAGAGGCATCTCCATTTCCAACCTGCGAAGGGGGAAACTCTCCACACTTGGAATCCGATTGGAAAGTTTCTTGGACTAACTGTTGGAACTCCCCTCCAGAAGGCTCTCGCAAAACCAGCATACTACCTCCTGTTTTGTGCTGTTATACTAGCTGTTATTGTATTTGCAGCAAAGAAGTTTCGAAAGGCTTGTGAGGTTGTCATTTACCCCGTCTCGCTAGGTATCGTTTTCCATATGCCCCCCGTGTGTACCCAAGTTCCTAATTTGGCTTTCAGATATTACTTTCATTCCCAAATCTTTATATCCCGTCTTGGTGGTAGCAATGGCAATTGGCATGAAGGCAATGACCAAATGCTGCGTTATTGTGCGTAGACATGATGTACTGAAAGTATTTGGATGTGTAGGCAGCATTTACTTCGATAAGACAGGAACTAACACTCCAGGAAAAATGATTACCCGCAAATCCTAGATTCTGGGTCTAGATATCTACACGGTGGATATGACCGAAGAAGCCGGGAGCCCCGCTTCGGGAGTTAATTTCGGGGAAGCACCGGCTGGGAGATTTGAGCCCATCGGCGCCCACAGGATTATCGCACGCCAACCGGAAGCCAGCTATCGAGCTTTCTCCGCATGGGCACCTATATCTGTGGATCGAGCGGAGGAGAGAGGGCGCGGGAGAATTGGTTTTGGAGGCACTGAGGGTGAAATAGATCTCGAGGTTAGTGCCCCCCATCGAGCTTGCTCCCGAATTAGAAGCATTCCTTCATTCATCGGCTCTTTGCAATTTAGCGATTGCCAGATATAATCATATTAGGAAGCAATGGCAAGTCACTAGTGACTCAACTGAGGTTCGAGGTTTCCATTCTGTTTATGGATGGGTATTCATTGACATCTAGATTGTTCTTCCAGAATTTTGTCATCGCCTCGACTGCGGGAAAAAGGAGCTGGCTACAGACGACTAGCAGCCACTTCAGGGATACACATTCCACCGCTGCGTTAGGAGAAATTTCCGTCATACCTCAGGAACCAAACAACAGAAAATACTTGATCTTGCGGATGGCGCTGTTGAGAAGATTATTGACCTTGTACAAAGATTGGTATTGGAGATAAGCAGGCACTGATGAACGATGAAGTAGGACCGGAGATTACAAAAGTAATAACTATCCTCGCCTGCAAGACTTTGGGAAGTTCAGTACTAGAAGCTGGGGAATTCGTGATAGTCATTGTTGTAGTTTAGCGTGTCCTCACCATCACTCGCCGTACCCTTTGGCCACCGGTGGCCTAGAATGAATTCCCTGGCGATGCGGTTGAGCAAAAACTCACGTTGGTATGTCTAGCTTGGCTGTGTGACCAAGGTCGACTTTAGACTAAGGATGCGGTCAGAAAATGTACAAATGCCGGCATCCAGGTTCGTGTGTTGACAGAAGGCCATCCAAGTACCCCCGGCGTTCCTGCTCGTGAATTGGAATCATCCCCGCCAATTTCGGAACATTTCTTGCGTATTATCTCCTGAGAAAACACAAACATCCCACGCGCTTCTGATACACGCATGCACATTTTCAGCAGATCCTTACTTTCGGTGATTCATTTACTCATACCTTAGTTGCAAGCATGTTACCCTGCCCCCTGGTTCCCCCCAGACAAAGTCCCTCGATCTCCTTGGGCGAATTCTTCGCAGGTGATTGTCAACCCAAAATGGACCTAGCAACTACAATTAATTTAACCTCTCGAGACTTCGTATGGTCGCAATTATCTTCATTGTCGGGCTGGGCAATCTTCCCCTCTAGGATTGCTGCAAGGTTCTTGGTCCTTGCGGGCATTTTTACCAATTGCGATACCTCCTAGTTGGCTTGCACTAATTCTCTTTCATACTGCTTATTCACTGCAAGCACATGATGCTACCCAAGAGCCACCTATTGAGACCACAATCACAACCGATGAGCGAGAACTTTCGCTCGAGGAAGGGAAGAAATTCAACTCCGGGACCGGTCCAACAAGGCTTTTGCAACTAGACCGCAGGTTTTCATTGACAAGAGTGTTAAGAGATGGAAGGAGATTGAGTATGACCTTGTCAGAGATTGCCGTGGCAATTGTATCACCGTGTGTAATGTGGAGGTAGGCTATCCTCTTTGTGCGGTGTGGTTATACAATGTTGGAAGCAGTTCCTCATAGTGATTTTTTTGGATCCACAGCTGTGGCTCGATTATCGTTGCCCCCTCTCAGACCCGTTCTGATGAGAATCACAATATGCATCGAGTGACGGCGGTAGACGTCATTCGCCATCTGGGAGTTATCGGGGGTTGCAAAATCCAATATGTCTTGAATCCGGTCTCAAGAGAATACGGCACTCTTCAAGTCAATTCCTTTCTTTCCGGATCATCTGGATTGAGGTCAGTGGTTTGCCTTTCCAGCACGCTCCCGGCACGAAACGAGATGTTAACGCAGCCTCCGGTATAGCAGACACACTTCTTCTGTTTACCACTATTCGTAATAAGACCACTTTTGACCTTGATGACCGGTCAACTACTGTGGCGAGGTTTTGACATGGATAGATCTAACCAGGTACAGCTGAGCAATTCCGGGCCTCCTTTAGTTGGAAGCGCTCTTAAGGGAGTGGTACAGAGAGTCTCTTTTGATCGCAGGACCGCCGCCCTAGATGGATAGGTTGACAGTAATAGCTAGTACGGCACTTCCGCCTTCGTTGCTAATCATGCTGCTGTAGCATCGGTGGCACCCCCTCAATTACTGTCGGAGTGCTCGCATGACTGTCGGACAGACCCTTTCGAGTGCATGATCTGGTGGCCATACTCTATTAGCCCTGGATTCTCTACCCGCACCCCAAACCCCATCAAGCCCCCTTCCTACCCATTCTGAGAAAACCCATCCTGCCATGAGGCTTGGCTATATGCACCAGTCGGAATCATGTGCCGCCATTGGAAAGTTTGATTGCGGTTCCTTTTAGCCGACTCCAGCGTTTCGGGAATGCCTTTTACCATATTTTTCATTGGTTATAAAAAGCGACATAAGCACTAACACGACACCGTCCGATCTTTACCTATCGCAACCAGTGAGCTCGGCATGGCTCTCAGCGGTGATTGCTCGCGATTCCATGGTCAATGGCCGTCACATCTGATCAGTCGATCGGTTTAGCTTTGCATACTCTCATCACCTTTTCAAGGTTGTGCGAGAAATGAGACTTGCAGTGGAGAGATGGGCTGTACTTGATCTTCCCCGGGGGGACTGTGTGCACAGTGTTCCTCGAGCCGCGTACCCGAACCTCAGCGTCGTTCGATGCAGCTACGCAGTAGTTGGGTGGAGAACTGTAGCTATCTCTGCTCACTGGAGCTGCGGGAAGGGGGAAACACTAGAGGACGAAAGACGCACCTTTGCCTGCTAAGGGGACGTTGTTGTCCTGAGACATCTGGCGGAAGACAGTGCATCCGGGGCAGCAAGAATCTCCCCTGACCCCATCATCAGTCAGGGAACCCAAGCGTCCAGTCCGTCCGTCTTCAGGTGGAGACGGGACGGACGGCCGTATCTCAGTAAATGCCTGCGACGGACGGTCAATTGGGGTCCGTCGGGATAAGCGCCCGGGACGGACTGGCGGGGACGGCAGGCCTGGTGTCTCATGTGGTTGCGCAATGTGCCAAGGTCCAAGGTAGGGGTTCAGTAGTGGCGTTCCCCCGATAACAGTAGGCACTGAGCGGCGACCATAGGTAATCAAAAATACCGACGGGTAATTACTGATACCTACAGGTGACGTTCGGTACCTACCAGTGACGATAGGTACCTACAGGTTATGACAGGTACCTACAGGTTACGACAGATACCTACGGGTCCCTGCAGGTACCAATAGGTGATGACAGGTACCTACGGGTGATTGCAGGTACCTACAGGTGACTGCTGGTGCCTACAGGTGATGACAGGTACCTACAGGCGACGGCAGGTGACTGTTGGTACCTATGGGTTACGGCCGGCCCTATTGGCAACTCTTGGACCATGTCCAGAATAGGCCTACCATGTACCGCCAGGCACCTATAGTCAATATCCAAGACTGCCGTCCATAGGAAAGACGGACGCTGGCACCAGGCAAGGCAATACACTCTGCCTATGGCGGACAGGACTACCGTCCCTCAGGGCCCTACCCTCCGCCCTGGACACTTGGGAACAATGTTATCAGTAGAGGCAAGGTTCCACTGAACACTTAAATTGTTAGAAAGATGCTGACACTTAAATAGGAAACAGAGGTGTGGAAGACCCCGCCCAACTGTTCCTCGCTTAGTTCACTATTGGTGAGGAACTGAGAACTGTTAATGGGTTGACCAACACACTTGTCGGTAACCTCAAATTCGGCAAGCTCGGTTTGGTTTCACGCAACATAGTTGCACGATTACCACGTCTGTATCAACTTTGTGACTCTCTTCACGCTTTCAATGACAACCAACGTCCTTGATTCCCCAGAGTGCTAGATTGGAGGTGAAAGAGCAGCGCGAACTCATGGTGGTTCACAGGAATGCTGAGATCGGTTAGGGAGCAGACTATGACCTGAAGGGGGTGTGGCTTAGACAAGTATGGATAGCTTGCCCGCCTCAATGTAATGGGGGCTCCCTATGGGAAGATGGATCCCAAGGATGGGGTGGTACAGAAGCTTTCTTCGTATGCAAAATGAAGAACAATTATGTAGAGAGAAAATCTTAACCGTGAAACTTAATATAGTTAAGCCGCAGCTTTACTCAATAAGTTCGCGAGAGAATAGTTGCTTGTCTTAGGAGAAGATGTCTCGCATATACGTAAGTAGAATTATAATGCCAGCTCCTCTCACGCACTCGTAAGCTCTCCACCATCGCGAGCATGCCCATCTCATTTGGGCCTCGGGCTAACATTCAACCAAAGGTCAGCCGGCTCTGCTCGTTCATTATCTGACGTGAAGTGTTCATGCAATATCCTGATACATGCAATTAACTGCGGGAGAGAAAACTCTTCACATTGTTGTCCTGTTAGTGGGGAACTAACAGGTTACTGATAAGCTAGTCTAATATCGAACTCTCTGTCCCATTCATATTCGTCTATGCAAGTCTCGTAGACAACCATTCGTTGATGCCATTTCATTTTACAAGTCTATCGTCTTCAACTGTCTGCGACACGATAGCTTGGTCTACGCACTCCCGTGATGAGATACTTAAGCAATTGGCTTATACGGGCGCTACCCGTAGCTACTGACGATAAGCACCGCAGTTAAGATAAGACTACTAGGATCTAGAGTTCGCTAACAACCTCCAGATATCTTACAGTCTTTCGGGAACATACGAGAGTCAAAGGTCTACCACCTGTCCGGAGGCCTTCCCGGCTTCCTGTATACCTTACATCCTACCTCAGGAGGTTTATAACTATCAGTGCCGTATGTACTGAAGAATAACCATTTGTGTAACCATTCGATCCCCTCATGCCCCCTCATATATCCTGCAAACAGCTTCCTGTCGACTAGATGGCGACAACGTGTACTGTATCACACCGCCGTCCTCAATCATAGGTTTTTACTAGTAAACCAGCGACTTCCGTTCAGTTGGCCCATGACGCGATGTCTGTACACCTGGGCCAGAGGGGGGTGTTGGACTCAGATTTCTCAATGTTTGCCAAGGGCAATTTTTTTTTCGGTTTGTCACTCATCAACGGAATACCCGCTTGAGCCCAGATTCGTACTTCCTATATAATCTAGCGTAATAAATAAGCCTATGACTTTTCTTGAAACTTCGCGTAAACTTTTATGCCCAAGGTCGGGTAACTCCTATCCAAAAGTAGGGTAACCTCTTTGCCAAGATAGGGTAACTGTACTCCCTAAGGTAGGGTAACTCGCCGGAACTCTCGGAGACCTTCCGAACTCGCTGTGTAGACTTTCCCTACCTACCCGGTATACGTTTTCTCGTTCGCAGTCTAAGTATTACCATTGCTTAGTCCACATGGTAACCATTTGGTAGAGATACTTGACTCAGCCTAACCGCAACCCTTCCGGGCTCCGGCATGGGATAAGACTAAGTCTACTGTAAGATCCAGCAGAGTCGTTACATCACCCCTCTCTTCTCTAGGGCCGCCCTCGGCCTCAAGCGTTTTCGCTGATTTCCAATCCCCCGATCTACTACCCTATGATCACCGGGTTTCGACGGGTATCAATTATGGAAATATACGAGGGCTTGTGTGCCTGTTCCCTCTAACATCTCATACGGCTCCTAGTCGTTATCCCCCGGTCCATAGCTCTTCAAAGCCACTAAGTATTGGACAAATCGCTTGGGGAATTTCTCACGAGCTCCCCCATACCAACGGCTATCGAGGATGGTTTCGACAACATAACTAGGCTCATTATCTATTATATTGGGAATGGGTACCTCTACTGTATGCCTGCCAGTTGAGTCCTCCCTATATGGTTCTAAGAGGCCGACGTTGAAGACTGGATGTATACCCCAACATTCGGGCAGCTGAATTTCATAAGCTGCTGAACCAACTTTTCCTAAGACCACAAATGGTCTGCACATACGATTATCAAGTTTTTCCATTGGTCTCTTGGTTCTTATGTGTTTTCGGTTCAACATTACTCGATCGGCCCTCTTTGCCTTACCAGCATTAACATCCTCCAACGTTGTATACTCTGGTGCTGGCAATCCTTTCTGATCATGCCACTTCTGTTGCCTCTCTTGTGCCTTATGTAAAGTTTCTTGAATTTCCATCCATGTCCCTTCCCAATCCTTAACTAATAGCTCGCTACTTAGGTGTATACCTTGACTTTCTGATACGGACCCGAACCAATTTGTTTCTGGATTAAACCCATAATTGATCTCGCAGGGAGACACCTTAGTCGATTCCGACATTGAAGTGTTATAAGCATATTCCGCCAATTGAAGTAGCTCCGCCCAATCGTCATGTTGGTAGAAACCATAACTCCGAATGTATTGCACCAAAGTCTGGTTTACCCTTTCAGTTTGCCCATCAGTTTCAGGGTTGAAAGCCGTGGAAACACTTAGCTCAACTCTTAGCAACTTCTTTAAGCTAGTCCCAAACTTGGAGGTGAATCGGCTATCATGATCCGATATGATACTCTCTGGTAGACCACGGAAATGCCAAACCTCCTTCAGGAACATAAGGGCTAGGTCACCTATAGGTACTTCTGTTGCCAAAGGTATAAAGTGGGCCATGTTTGAGAACCTGTCTACTATTACCCAGATTTTCGTATACCCTTTTGACTCTGGTAATGCCACTATGAAGTCCATAGTAATCGCCATCCATGGTCATAGCGGTACCTCTATAGGTTTAAGTAGTCCAAACTTCTTATGTCGTGCAGTTTTACTGCACTGGCATATATCACAAGTGCGAACATATTGTGTGATATAGTCATCCATCTTTGGCCAGTAGAAGTTTGCGGTAACTCTTTCCATAGTCTTGTATGTCCCAAAGTGTTCCGCTAATCGAGAATCATGTTCAGCCTCCATGATTGTACTTTTTAACCCCTCATCTGCCTGTATGTACCAAGGGTTCTTGTAAAGAAGTAGGTGCTTCTCAATAGTAAGGTTCGGATCAACCCCCTTGGTTTCTTCCTTAACCGAATCAAAGATCTTCATGTATTCCTCCTCCTTTGATGCAACGGTCTTGAGCCGCTCTAGGAATTTGGATTATAACCGGAATCCATGGAATGCCTGCAACAACTGTGGTTGCAAGATGTCCCGTTCCTGTTGAACTACATATTGCCCTGGGTGAAAAATGCTTTGCGTAGAATTTGATTGAGAATTACCCCCCCTTCAAGGCGGTAGTCCCTACGCCTAGACGGTGCAACAGCCTTTTCGTTCAACCTTCCTTTACGGTATACCACCCGGAAGTTGAATGGTTGTAAGTACTTGGGCCAGCGATGTTGCCCATGGTTTAGAATCTTGGTACTGTTAAAATATTTCAAGTTCTTTTGATCAGTGTAAATGGTAATCTGATCTGCCACTGACCGTGGTAAATGATCCCATTCCTTGAATGCTGCCGGGATTGCAGTCATTTCCTTGTCATGGACATCATAATTTATCTCCGCTGGAGAGAACTTTCGAATATGAAAGTCTACGGGATGCCATTTATCGTCCTCACACAGTTGGGATAATATGGCCTAAATGCAAACTCACTAGCATCAGTTTCCAACTTTGTCAGTCGTTAAGGATCAAAGTGTACTAATATAGGGCATGTTGTAAATTTTTCCTTGCAAAAATCCAAGGCCTCTTGACATGCCGGTGTCCACAGCAATTTACATCCTTCTTTGTTAGGTCAGTGAGAGGTTTTGGCATCTTGCTGAATCCATCGATAAACCTTCGATAGAAGTTTGCAAATCCCATAAATCTTGGGACCTCCAGGACACTATTCGGTGGTAGCCATTTCTTGAGGTCAGCTACCTTTGCTTCTGTCATGGATATTCCGCGATCTGATATTTTATATCCGAGAAATTCAACCTCTCTCTGATAGAAGGTGGATTTCTTTTTGCTAACGCAGAGGCGAGCTTTCCTAAGCCTTTCCATTACCCTGTGGACTAGGGAGAGATGCTCCTCCATTCTCTCAGAGTAGATTAATATATCATCCATATAGGCGATAACGACTACATCTAGTTGGTCTCTGAAGACCTCTTTGATCATGTCTTGCAAAGTTGCTGGAGCATTGCATAAGCCAAATAGCATCACAGTATATACATATAACCCATACCGGCATCGGAATGCAGTCTTCCATTCCGCTCCTTCCGCCATTCGCAGAAGGTAGTATCCATTCTTGAGGTCTAACTTAGTGAACACCTGTGCTTCCCTGAGTCTGTCTCGGAGCTTACTCATTAAGGGTAGTGGGTGTCTGTTCTTTCCCGTTATCTTGTTTGGGCCACAGTAGGTAATACATAACTGTAATGTAGCATCAGGTTTTTGTACAAAAAGAATAGCCGCAGTGGCAGGAGAGCTTGATATCTTTACTCTTCCCCTAGGTAGCATCACATCAAGATACCCGCGGAGGACCTGCAGCTACTTTTCTGATAAGGGATAAATCAGACCGAACGGCTGAGTTGTATCCGGAAGTAGCTCGATATTGTGATCAGACTTCGAATCCTATGGTAATGATTCGATCCGCTGTCCGCTGAAGATATCCCTGGAGTCCTTATCCTCGGGCACGAGCTTCAGCCTAATATCCCCCCTTTTCTCATCTGTGAACTGTGCTATTTCTAAGAGGTAAATTGAACTAGGATCTTCCACTAACATTTCTGCTTCGGTTTTAAATTGAACCAGTCTTTTGGGACCTAAACAAGGTGCCTTACAATATTCTGACCTCCACATCAGAACACCTTGTTTCCAGTCAATATCTGGAGTATGGTCTTTTAACCATGACATCGGTAAGTATCCATCTAACTTTGAGTTGCTCATGTCAGCGACTTCAAATCACATCTTATTCAGGTGGTCTCATATATGCATTTTCACCTCCTTGGTGTAGTGGACACCCGATCCGAGTATGTGATTACCACTTGCATCTGGGATTGGACAAGATACCGTTCGCCTCACACATGGCATCTGGGTTTTCTTAACCCAGCTAGTAATAATAACTGGGCCTGTAGCACCGCTATCTAATAAGAGGGTAGCCTCTGCGGTATTCTTTCTTGCTCCTAGTTTCCATTGCAGTCGTACCTGAACACGGATCCACTTAGTATGTTTTGGTGGGGCTTCTACCCTCAATCACTTTGTAGGTCCAAACTCTTTAACCATTTTGATGGTAGTATCCCTTGCCTTTCGACACAAGGGCGCCCAGAAGCGGTCATAAAAAATTCGATAATTTAAATGCCTAGAAATGTTTACTGTCACGCCTGCATGATTTCGTGTATTAAACCCTCCTCAGGCAATGTGGAAATCAACTTTGATTGCTTAATTGAGTCCTGCTTGATGTAGTAAACTTTAAGACAAAAGACAATATATAACCATGGAAACTCTCCCTGCAATACGAACCCATAAGGGAAACCAAATAACCTTGATTCAAAAGGGAAAACCCATGACAAAGGAAATAAAAGAAACGTGACCCAGAACATCTAATAAAACCAAGATTCTTTCTCGGATTTATCCACGCTTTGTTCCCGGTAATCCAATGATTAGCCTCTTACTTCATCTAGAGGCACATTTGTATCATGTAATTTGGTCAGACCTTGATGAGAGACTTTTATTAGTAAAACTCCTCCGTATCAACCTCCATGATCTGTGGGGAGGCTGGACGGACTTCGTGGAGTTTCTTATCACCCGCTGAAGAAAGAGCAGCTTCAATGCGTTTGACTTTACTAGCCTGAGCCTCTTGAAGGCCTGCCTCATTAGCTAACCAGTTATTTTTTCCCTTTGCTGTGTAAACAAGGTGGGAAGACGCGGTGCATTTCGGCCAGAGGTGACTGGGCTGCACGCATTTAGAGCCTTGCCCAGACATGCGCCGTTTTTAAGGGAGGTTATCCGGAATGCCCTTATGAGTGATGGCATACATCGATTCTGCAACCTGCGGGGTCTTATTTGTCAGGAAGGGTTGGGATTTTGACTTACCCAAATCCTTCTCCTTTTTCCAATAATTATTTAAGGAAGAGCCCTTACCGCTAGCCTTGTCATCCCTAGAAACACCCTGGTCTTAGCAACCGTTTTACCAAAGTTAGCGTTGTCTAGAAGGGTATGTCCGACTTTACCAAGTTGATAGATATAGGCACAGGCTTCGGTAGGATGTGGTTGCTTTAACGCCCAGGCGTTGAGCAACTCGGAAGTGATTCCTTTTTGAACAATATTGATTATTGACTTCGAATTCGAGTATTCGAGGCTAGCCGCAAGGTCAACCACTTCATCTAGGTACCTGACAACCCTCCCAGGCTTCATAGTCAAACGCATCCATTCAACAAGCTTGTGATCATGATCTTCATGCCCGCCAAAACTGGTTTCAAGCCTAGCACGGAATCCTGTCCAGGTTCGCAGCTCATTGTCAGGGTTGTAGATGATAATCATCCCCATTGCTTCATCCTGACTGATGTAACGATGCATAACCAATTACCAGTTATTGGCTGCATTTTCCAAGAGTAGGATGAACAAGCCAATCTTATCCAAATCGTCCAACCCTGACTTCTGGAAATTAGTGAATTGGACTTCGACGTCCGTGAGAAACCGTTTGGTGTCGATAGTGTCTACTTTGTAAGACATTATATTACTCAACATTTCCGGCTTGATGGGCTTTGCCAACGCAGAGGGCCCAATCGTGTTACGAGCGGATTACTCACTCGTTCTTCTAAGGAATGAATCTAACTTAGCCAACTGACTGTCGTATCTGCTATTCTTGGCCGCATTCCAGTTGGGCTTTCGCTGGACGAAGAATGGGGCAAGATCAGGCAGGGAGTGGGCATCATCGTCACAGCTATCAGAGGAACTGGAATCACCTTGATTCCCCACAGCGCCAACGTTGCCACAAGGTGGGAGAGTATTCCCAACACCATTGCCACCAGTATTTCTACTGTGAGTCTCCACTGGTCTATTATATCCATCAAAGGATTCCTCATCACCCCCCTGATATCCGCCTAGGGTCTTACCCACTAAAGTTTATTCAGGGTTCTTACCTGGACGAGTAGGAATCGGGGTACTAGTCGTATCATACGCTGTTCTCATACCTAAACCCAACTGATATTTCACAAAGGCCTCGCATGCGTCTGGATCCCTCGGTGGTCCCACATGTCCTCTTCACATACAAAACCGTCAGTTGATTCGTCCTGGTTGAGGAGGTGGGACCGGGGGCAGAGGGGCGTGAGTCTCCTGAGAATGATTTGGACGTACTACAGGGTCGTCACCACACCTGTGGCAAGGAAAGTGATGGACATCCCGAACCCGACCCTGCGGTGAGAGGTGGTCTATGCGACATTGACTTTCACACTGGCCCCTTCTTGGTATTGCTTGCGGAAAACCAGTAAAGCCACCGGAGGTGTGCGGTTACTCCAGAGTGAAGGCCGTATAGACCTTCACCAAAGGTGGTGTGGGGAACAAAGCCCCGCCCGTCGGGCCACATAGGCCCACTCCAATTAGCTTGACTACCGCCGCAGGAGTTGGTAGTGGAGATACGTATGTGCGCTACCGTGTGATCGGCGATGGTGCATAATCACTTCCTAGAACTTGAGGGGGAATACCTTGGACGGTAGGGTTGATCTTTGGAGCTAGTGGCTAATGTGGATTAAAACAAGTTGCCGGCGAAGTCTTTCGCGGTTTCCTAACTCCGGTGGGCTTAGAACCCATAGCTAGACTGGGAGTTATAGGGGAGCTTTTCCTAGTCATAGTCAACAACAAAGCTACCGCCACTTGCTCAACCAAGGGTAGCAGAGAGGCCTCAGCCGAGAGTGCCCTTTGGCTTAGGCCTGAAGCCAAAACAACACCTGCCTCTGTTAACATCACTTGATATGACGGGTCCTACAGAATGGGCGTCAAAAGCTCCGCGAAGGGTAATCTAGCCTCCTAGAGTATCAGAGGTGCGACTGTAATAATCACCTCGTTTTGCGCATCTATCTGGTGACCTTCCTTTACTGCGCTCGCTAAGTCAAGGACCCTATTGTTGATGGCTTGCTGGTTGGTAACTAGTGGCTTGAAGCACCTCTGTTGGTCTCACATTCCATTGGCAGCCGCAACTACAATTTCTTGCTAAAAGATTGACGGCGATTCTGTGTTGCAATATCGCATATGAGTTTCTGCCACCTTGATCTGCTTGCCTACTTCATGAAGAATGTAGGGTTCGATGAACTGACGGGTAAACTCTGCAAACATGAACTCCGCAGGGCAATCGCCTCTAGATCCAGCCTTAAGAGGGATTTGTGTAAGGGAATGAAATAAATGATGGGGTCGGCAACGACAACATCATAACATTCTTCAGGAATGTCAATTGGAGCCGCCTCGATAAGTGTTGGCATAGCAAGCCATTTATGACCACGTACATCTGCCAAAAGCGAGGCAGGTAAGCGGTGCTTATGGGCCTGTTGCGCAGCACGGTCAACACTTCCAAGGTTGACAGATATCTTCGTTTCCACCAGATACTTCTTGTACCTTACAAGCGACTCATACCGGGAAGATATTCACAACAACAGTCAATCAATCAATTCGGAGAAAATCGGTATAGTGAAAAGTTTGCTTAACGATATACTGTAACGTGTGCCCCCTGTGAGAAGATGGATCCCAAGGATTCAGCCATACCGTTGCATTCTTGGTACGCAAATGAAGTACAAATATGTAAGAGAGAAAATCATTAAGATGAAACTTAATATCGTAAAGCCACAGCTTTGCTCAAATAAGTTCTTGAGCGCATATTGGATTGTCTTAGAAGTAGAGGTCTCGCATATACTTAAGTAGGATTATATTGCCAGCTCCTCTCTATCACTCCAGAGCTCACCACCATGGCAAGGACGCCCTACTCCTCTGGGCATTGGGCTAACATTTTACTGAATATCAGCGAGCTCTGCTAGTTCATTATCCAACATGTAGTGTTCCTGCAGTAGCCTAATACATGCGATCAACTGCAGGAGAGAAAACTCTTCCTGTGGTTATCCTGTTAGTGGCGAACTAACAGGTTACTGATAAGCTAGTCTACTATTGAACTCACTGTCTCATTTGTATTCGTCTATGCAAGTCTCGCAGACAACCACCCCAGCGTCCCATTTCGTTTTACACGTCTATCGTCTACCACTGTCTGGGATAACATAGCTTTGTGTGCAGACTCCCGTAATGAGGGACTTAAGCTATTGGCTTATTGGGGCGCTACCCATAGCCACTGACAATAAGCACCTCAGTCAAGATAAGACTTCTAAAATCCAGATCTCACTAATAATCTTCAGATATCTTACAGTCTTTTGGGCACATACAGGAGTCGAAGGTCCACCACCTATCGGGAGGCCTTCCCGGCTTCCGGTATACATTATATCCTACCTCAGTAGGCTTATAAGTATCAGTGGCGTATGCACTCAAGAATAACCTTTCTTTTAACCCTTCGATCGCCCCATGCTCTCTCATACATCTAACGAACAGCTTCCGGTCAACTGGACGGTGACAAAGTATATGGTATTACAACGCCATCTTCAATCATAGCCTTTTACTAGTAAACCAGCAACTTCCCTTCAGGGGGCTCATGAAGCATTGTCTGCACATCCGGGCCAGAGGGGGGTGTTGAACTCAGATTTCTCAATGGTCCGCATGAACAAGTATTTCTTCGGTTCGTCGCCTAACAACTGATTACCCAGTTGAACCCAGATTCGAACCAGCGGTATAATCTGGCGTAAAAAACAATCCTATAACTTGTCATAAAACTTCGCATAACCTTTTACGCTCTAGGTAGGGTAACTCCTATCTAAAAGTAGCTTAACCTCGTTGCCCATATAGATTAAAAATACTCGCTAAGGTAGGGTAACTCGCCGCAACTCTCGGAGAGCTCCCGAACTCATGTCATCGACTTTCCCTACCTACCCTGTATACCTTTTTTCGTTCGTAGTCTAAGCATTCCCATTGCTTAGTCCAGGGGTAAACCTTTGATAGTTTTACTTGACCAGCCTAACTGTTACCCTTCCAGGCTCTAGCATGGGATAGGACTAAGTTTACGGTAAGATCCAGCAGGGTCGCTACACGAAGTAAGATTATGACTGTGTCTAGCTGTCATCTATCCCCTGCGAACAATTGGCCACTTTGTCCCCCTTTCACCTTGTGTTGCCAATTCAAACAAATTTGTATCTGAATAAATTTCTTATTTTCTGCCCACCCGCTTGTCTCCTTGTTACTTGCTAACTATCCATTTTGACACCATATCATGGCTATTGACATTATTGTGATAATACACATTATTGGCAAACAAATTCTGTCCATTTTTGCTACTCTACATCTCCATTATCCGCCTCATTATCCTCACCAATGCGGCTATTGGCCTAAGTACACAGACTGGCACGTCCTTAGTCCAAATCCCTGTAGCTGAGCTTTAAGCCCCCTGAAGTGTGGAGCTGGTAGAGTTGCTTTCCTCTGGTTCTCTGGTAACGTCACATGAGCTATCAGAATCTAGACACCCTAGTACATGCCCATCCTAGTATAACGGTGGCTGCCGGTAGGAAGATGGATCCCATGGATGCCGCCATACCGTAGCTTGCGTCATAGGAAAAATGAAGAACAATTATGTAAGAGAGAAAATCTTGACGGTGAAACTTAATATCGTTAAGCCGCAGCTATACTTAAATAAGTTCTCGAGAGAATAGTCGATTGTCTTAGGAGAAGAGGTCTTGCATAGACATAGGTGGTATTATTTTCCCTGCTCCTCTCCATCACTCTTGAGCTCTCCACCATCGCGATCGTACCCATCACCTTCGGGCCTCGGGCTAACATTCTACGGAACGTCAACCGGCTCTGCTAGTTCACTATCCGCTTTGAAGTGTTCATGCAGTATACACACATTCAACTGCGGGAGAAAACTCTGCACATCGTTGTGCTGTTAGTGGCAAACTAAAAGGTTCCAGAAAAGCTAGTCTAATATTGAACTCACTGTCCCATTTGTACTCGTCTATGCAAGTCTCGTAGACTACCATTACATGGTACCATTTGTTATACAAGTCTATTGTCAGCTACTTTCTTTGACACTATAGCTTGGTCCAAGGACTCCCGTGACCAGGTACTTAAGGCATTGGCGTATACGGCCGCTACCCGCAGCCACTGACGAAAAGCATCTCAGTCATGATAAGACTACCACGATCTTGAGCTTGATAACAACCTTCAGACATCTTACCATCTTTCCCCGACGTATCGCAGTCGAAAGTCTACCTCTTACTTGGAGGCCTCCAGTGCTTCAGGTATACCTTGCATACCTACTGCAGTAGGCTTAAATGAAGCAGTGGTGTATGCAGTCAAGAGAACTTCTCGTGTAACCATTCGATCGCCCCAGGTCGCCTCATATATCCTGCGAACACGTTCCGGTTGTAAGGATGGCGACAACGCATGCGGTATTACAAAGCAGCCTTCGATTATAAGGTTTTACTAGTGGACCAGCAACATCTCTTCAGTTGGCCCATGACACATTGTCTGTATATCGGGGCCAGAGGGGGATGTTGGACTCCGATATCACAATGTTCAGCAAGGCCAAGATTATCTTCAGTTTATAGCCGAACAATTTATTACCCGATTGAGCCCACATTCGTACCCCTTATATAATCTTGTGTGACAAACATTCCTATACCATTTCCAGAAACTTCGCGTAACCTTTTACACCCAAGGTAGGGTAACTCCTATCCAAAAGTAGGGTAACCACTTTGGCACGGTAGGGTAACTATACTCCCTAAGGTAGGATAACTACCTTCCTCTGATAGCGTAACTCGCTGGAATCCTTGCAGACCTTCCGGGCTCGCAGCCTGGACTTTCCCAACCTATCTGGTATGCCTCTTTAGTTCACAGTCTAAGCATTACGCTTTACTTAGTCCACCTTATACCCCTTTGGTAGAGTTACCAGACTAGCCTGACCGCAAGTCCTCCAGGCTCCGGCATGGGATAAGAGTAAGTCTACTGTAAGATCCAGCTGGGTCGTTGCATCACCCCTCTCTTCTCTAGAGCCGCCCTTGGCCTCTAGCGTTTTCATTTATTTCCAGTTCCCCGTCTACCACCCTATGATCCCTGGGTTTTGACTGGTATCGTTTATGGAAATCTACGAGTACTTGTATACCAGTTCCCTCTCACATCTCATACGGCTCGCAGGAGTTATCCCTCGGACCATAGCCCTCCTAAGCTCCCAAGTATTGGACGAATCGCTTAGGACGTTGGTGATGAAGTACCACATACCAACGACTATTAAGGATGGTTTCAATAACATAACTAGGCTCATTATCTATTATATTGGGAATGAGTACCTCTACTGTACCCCTACCAGTTGTGTCCTCCCTATACATTTCTAAGAGGCTAACATTGAAGACTGGATATATACCCGAATGTTGCAGGAGTTGAATATCATAGGCTGCAGAACCAACCTTTTGTAAGACCACAAATGGTCCGCACATACAATGATCAGGTTTTTCCATCACTCGCTTGGTTCTCATGTTTGATCAATTCAACCTTACTTGATCGGCCCTCTTGGCCGACCAGCATTAACATCCTCCAAGGTGGTATACTCCGCTACCAGGAATCTTCTCTGATCATGCCACTTCGGTTGCCGCTCTTGAGCCTTGTACAAAGTATCTCCAATTTCCATCCATGTCCATTCCAAATTCTTGACTAATAACTCACTTCTTGGGTATAGATCTTGATTTTCAGATACTGACCCAGACCAATTTGTTTCTGGATTAAACACATAATTGATCTCTAAGGGAGACGCCTTAGTCGATTCAGATGTAGACGTGTTATAAGGATATTCCACCAAGGTAAGTAGCTCTGCCTAGTCGTCCCGCTGATTGGAAAAATAACTCCAAATGTATTGCTCCAAAGTCCGCTTTACCCTTCCAGTTTGCCCATCAGTTTCAAAGTGGAAAGCCGTGGAAACATTCTGCTTTACTCTTAGCAACTTCATTAACCTAGTGCAAAACTTAGAGGTGAATTGGCAATCACGATCTGATATGACACTCTCTGGTAGCCCATGTAAATGCCTAACCTCTTTCAAGAACGTAAGTGCTAAGTCACCAATAGGTACTTCCATTGCCAAAGATATAAAATGAGCCATCTTCGAGAAGCTGTCTACTATGACCCAGATTTTCGTATACCCCTTTGACTATGGTAATGCTGCAATAAATTCCATGGAAATTGCCTTCCATTGTCGTAGTGGTACCACTATAAGTTTAAGTAGTCCAAACTTCTCGTATTGAGCAGTCTTACTGCGTTGGCATATATCACATGTGGGAACATATTGTGTGATATAATCATCCCTCTTTGGCCAGTAGAAGTTTGCTCTAACCCTTGCCACCTTCTTTTTTTTGTTTTCCTTCTATTTTTCATTTGATTTAAGCGGTACAAAGAAGGAATGTGCAGCACACGGTATGAAACCTCAAAAACCCCCACCTAGGCCAGGCCCTCCCGGGCTGTCAGAAAACCCTCCAGTGGTATAAAAACTAACCCTGGAAAGCCAGCTCTCCCCAGTCATGAACCAAAGAAACCGGCACAAGAACGCTCTGAAATAGAATAGAATCAACCCGACAGTGAACCCCTACAACCAACAAACGAAACAATACCAGCCCCCAGATCCAATACTGGCGGCGTCCACACCCTTGAACCAGAACTAGCCAGAACTAAGGCCGTCGGATGTACCGGAGAGGAGGTGCCAGCAGAAGGCAAGAGCGCAGCAGACCGGAGCAGGCGGCAGAGGTGTGTGGCAGGTCGAATCAGGAACCCCAGCCCTCTTGGTAAACAAGATGAGCGGCAGTATGATGCCAGCGGGGTGTGAAAGGAGGCTATAAGATGAAAGCCGGTAGCAGTTGTTTAGCGTACAAGCCAGGTGGAGGAGGAAGGTAGTAGGGTACCAGCCAGAGGATTCCAAGGCCAAGCGAGGTGGCAGAGGGAGGGAGGAACAGTGTTGAAGTGACGGAACCAAGTTGGAGGAAGGGGGTGCGGCAGTAGGGTGCCAGCCGATCCCATGGGGGAGAGGAGAAAAGGGGTAGACCCAGGCGTAACCCAACTATCGGAAACATGTTCCTGTCTTTCTAGGCGGTTCCCAAGCACGCTCACACAGCCAGGTATATTACCACTTCTCTCACGTAGTCCCTTTATTCTCAGAGAGGAAGCGTCACTAAGTGGGAGGGATACCACTACCAGGATGTGTGAAGGGAAGGGAAGAGGCGAAATCGACCGTGGCCTGTTGAGAAGACCAATCCCTACTCGAAACCCGAGAGCCAGAGGGAAAGGAATCTGTCGTAATTGCTTACCGCAAAATGTATTCCCTGCCGTCAGAAGAATCAAGAATGGGTATACCCGACCGTGCTGATGCTAAGCGAGGTGCCAAACAAAAGCCGGGAAGGGTGGAGAAATAGCATCCTGAAATGCTGAGCTGGGGTAGGAGGAGCGTTGCTGAGCCTAGAGATCAGGAGAGAAC
Organism: Tuber umbilicatum; assembly: GCA_003313605.1. Taxonomy (NCBI): domain Eukaryota; kingdom Fungi; phylum Ascomycota; class Pezizomycetes; order Pezizales; family Tuberaceae; genus Tuber; species Tuber umbilicatum. The sequence goes on along the minus strand of QLOI01002009.1, from coordinate 3,367 downwards.
AGTAAAGGTGATGCCCGAAGGCAAGGAAGTGATAAAAGTGATGGCCAGCACCCCCTAAGGGGGAGGGTGCTGGGCCCAAAAAGTGGTGATAGTTTCCCTGGTGTTGAGTCGTTCCCGATTAGGAAGTAAATTTCAATGACTGGAGTTGTAACAGAGACGGAGGATGCCCTTGCCATGGTCTTGTATGTCCCAAAGTGTCCCGCTAAGCGAGAATCATGTTTAACCTCCATGATACACTTTTAAACCGCTCATCCCACGGTATGTACTAAAAGATCTTGTGAAGGAGTAGGTCCTTCTCAATTGTAAGGTTAGGAGGAATCCGCATTGTGTGTTCCTTAACCGAATCAAGGATATTCACGTATTCCTGGTCCTTTAATGCAACCTGCTTGAGCTGCTGTAGGAATATTGTTTGTAAACGAAATCCTGGTTTACCCCTCCATCACCAGTGGTTGTAAGATGTCACGCTCCTGTTGTACTACCCATTGTACAGAGCGAAAAAAGCTTTGCGTAGAATTAGATTGAGAATTACCCACGCCTTCAACGCGGTAGTCCTACACCTAAACCGTGCATCAATCTTTTCATTCAACCGTCCTTGACGGTAAACTACTACGAAGTTGAATGGTTGGAAGTACTCGGCCCATGGATGTTGTCTACGGTTTAGAATCTTGGTACTGTTGAAATATTCCAACCTCTTATGATCTGTGTAAATGGTAATCTGATATGCCACTGCCCGTAGTAAATGATCCCATTCCTTGAATGCCACCACAATCGCAGTCATTTCCCTATCATCAACATCATAATTGATCTCCTCTGGGGAGAACTTTCTACTATGAAAGGCTACAGGATGCCATTTATCGTCCCCGCACAGTTGGGATAACAAGGCCCATAATGCAAAGTCACTAGCATCAGTTTCCAGCTTTTTTTGTCGTTCAGGATTAAGTTGTACTAATATCGTCCCCGTTATAAATTTTTCATTCAAAAAATCAAAAGGTCTCTTGCTATGCTGGTGTCCAAGGGAATTTGATATCCTTCTTTGTCAGGTCTGTGAGAGGTTTCGCAATCTTGCTGAAATCGTGCATAAACTTTGGCTAGAAGTTTGCAAACCCCATAATGATTCATACCCTTTGTACACTATTCTTTGGTAGCCATTTCTTGAATTTGGCTACCTTTGCCACGATCATTAATATTCCCCGATCAGGTACCTTATATCCGCGAAATTCAACCTCTATTTGATGGAAGGACAATTTCATTTTTCTAACGCATAAGAGATCTTTCCTAAGCCTTTCCATAACCTTATGGAGTAGAGAGACATGCTTCTCTATTGTCTCAGAGTAGATCAATATATCATCCATATAGATGATAACATCTTCGTCAAGTAGGTCCCTGAAGACCTCTTTGATCATGACTTGGAAAGTTGCAGGGGAATTGCATAAGCCAGAAGGCATCACGGTATATTCAAATAACTCATACTGGCATCGGAATGCTTTCTTCCATTCCTCGCCTTCCGCCATTCGCAAACAGTAATATTCTTTTTGATGTCCAACTTAGTAAACACTTAGGCTTTTCCGATTCTGTCTCGGAGCTCATGGATTAATGTCAGTGGGTGTAACGACCCTGCTGGATCTTACGGTAGACTTAGTCTCATCCCATGCCGGTACCCGTAAGGGTTAGAGTTAGGCTAAGTCAAGTAGCTCTACCGAAGAGTTACCATGTGGACTGAGCAATGGTAATGCTTAGACTGCACACGAGAAAAGGTATACCGGGTAGGTAGGGAAAGTCTACCCTGCGAGTTCGGAAGGTCTGTGGGAGTTCCAGCAAGTTACACTATCTAAGGCAGGTACTTACCCTAGCTTAGGGAATATAGTTACCCTACCTTGAGCGTAAAAGGTTACGTGAAATTTCGGAAAAAGTCATAGGATTGTTTGTTGCCAACATTATAAAGGAGGTTCGAATCTGGGCTCAATCGAGTAATCCGCTGTGGAGCTACAAACCGAAGAAAATCTTGCACTTGGCAAACATTGAGAAATCTCTGTCCAACACCCCACCCTGGCCCTGATGTACTGACAATGTATCATGGGCCAACTGGAGAGAAGTTGCTGATTTATCAGTAAAAGCCTATGATTGAAGACGGCGGTGTAATACTGTATACGTTGTCGCCGTCCAGTTGACCAGAAGCTGTTCGCAGGATCTATGAGGAGGAATAGGGCGATCGAATGGTTACAAGAAAGGTTATACTTGAGTGCATACGCCACTGATACTAATGAGCCTACTGAGGTAGGATGTAAGGTATACCAAAGCCGGGAAAGGCTCCGTATAGGTGGTAGACCTTCGACTCCAGTATGTTCCCCAAGGACTGTAAGATGTCTGGAGGTTGTTAGCGAGGTATAGATCATAGTAGGCTTATCTTGACTGAGGTGCTTATCGTCAGTGGCTACAGGTAGTGCCTGTATAAGCCATTGGCTAAGTATCTTATCACGGGAGTCCATAGACCAAGCAATCGTGTTGAAGACAGTTGGAGACGATAGACTTGTAAAATGAAATGGCACCATTGTGGGGTTGTCTACAAGACTTGCATAGACGAATACGAATGGGACCGAGAGTTCGATATTAGACTAGCTTATGAGTAACCAGTTAGTTCGCCACTAATAGGAGAACGATGTGAAGAGTTTTCTGTCCTTTTTTTTTATTTTTATTTTTATTTATTTTTTTTCTTCTTCATATGTTTCATGATTATGGCCCAAAAACGTACATGCAGCTCGCGCTATGGCATACAAAAACCCTTAATTCCAACGCAATTACAAAGGAAACAACAAAACTCAAAACTCTCCACCCCTCCATCAACTAAGCGAAAACATATCCGCAAGCATCGCAACCGATGACTAACAAAAACCAGTAATGAAAATCCCCGTCACAAACCAGCAGGGGCAGCCAGGTTAGTCACAAAATGACTGAACGTCAAAAGAAAACTAAATCCAACGAGAGGAAGGACTCAAACTCCTGACTAGAAGCGAAAGAACATCCCGGGGCAACAAACCTGCCCTGATGTCAAGCCTAGAATAGCGCAGTAAGATGCCAGCTGAATAGTAAAGAAATAAACAAAACCAGCAGAACCGCCAGTTGAGTTAAGTGCCAACCATGCTGATCTCCTCCTCCTCCTCAGGGTCCAAACCAGGGCGCTGGGGGAGGGAAAGGCAGATGGTAGAGTGGGCGTCATGGGGTCCTCCACAGTTGACACACCTGACAGTAAGATGACTGCAAGGGAGACCGCGAACACGACAAGTGGCTGTGGGGCAGGAGTGATCCCCAGTGGAATGTCTGATAGTGCACCAACGACAGGTTGCTGGGTTGGAGCACTTGGTACTATGGT
>QLOI01002008.1:0-10163 GCA_003313605.1 Tuber umbilicatum | reverse complement strand
TTCTGCAACAGAGGCGAAACCCCTTGACCCTTCGAAGGCTACACAGCCCAAGAAGTCAATCACCATGAGAGAGAGAAGCCTTGTCATCAAATGCGATGGCTCCCCCCTCATTTCTACTGCCATCCAGCCCTGGGACAGCATCAACACAGCTCTTTCAGCCATCTCCGTTCAGACGGTGTCGCTTGAAGGTGGCAATGTCACTCTCACTACCATGGATAATGTGAAGGCCTCTGCACTCAACAGCAGGATCTCTTCCATCCTCCACCTGATCCATGGAACTACCACTGTCCACTTGGACACCACAGCCACACACCTTTTGGTTCATGTCATACCTACGCAATACCCCCTGGCCACCATCACCACTGAGCTCACCAAATTCATTACTGGGTTAGCCCACACACAGCAACCCAGATGGCTCACCTCGGATGACTCACGCACCACTAAAGCGGCCTCGACCATAGTGATTTCAATCACCGGCCCCAAGGCACCCAGCTTCGTCAATAAGAGACTCTCTGCCTTCTCTTTGACCTTTAGGTCTGAACTTCATCTTCGTTTCAACTCCTTCACCCAGTGCTTAAACCGCCATCCGTTTGGCCACCACAGTACCAAGTGCTCCAACGCAGCAATGTGCCGCTGGTGCACCATCAGACACTCCACTGGGGATCACTCCTGCCCCACAGCCACTTGTCGTGTCCGCTGACGCCCTTTTTTATTTTGACTTTTTTTTTCCTTCATATGTTTATTGATTCTGGCTCAAAAACGTACATACAGCCCGCGCTATGGCATACAATAAGCCTTAATTCCAACGCAGTTACAAAGGAAATTACAAAACTCAAAACTCTGCATCCCTTCATCAACCTAGGGGAAACATGTCCGCAAGCATCGCAAACAATTACTAACAAAACCAGTAATGAAAATCCCCGTCACAAACCAGCAGGGGCAGCCAGATTAGTCACAAAAGGACCGAACGTCAAAAAATCAAATGCAGCCAAAGGAAGGACTCAAACTCAAGACCAGAAACGAAAGACCATCACGGGGCGATAAACCTGGCCTGATGTCAAGCCTAGAATAGTGCAGTAAGATGCCAGCTGAAAAGTAACAAAATAAACAAAACCAGTAAACCCGTCAGTTGAGTTAAGTGCGAACCATGCTGACCTCCTCCTCCACCTCCTCAGGGTCCAAACCAGGATGCTCAGGGCAGGAAAGGCCGATGGTAGACTGGGCGTCATGGGGTCCTCCACAGTTAACACCCCTGACTGTATGATGACTGCAAGGGTGACCGCCAAAAGACAAGTGGCTGTGGGGCAGGAGTGTTCCCCAGTGGAATGTCTGATGGTGCACCAGCGACAGGTTGATGGGTTGGAGCACTTGGTACTATGGTGGCCAAACCGATGGCAATTTGAGCACTGGGTGAAGGAGTTGAAATAAAGACGACATTCAGACCTGTAGGTGGAGGAGAAGGCGGAGAGTCTCTTGTTGCCGAAGCTGGGAGCCTTTGAACCGGTGATTGAAATGACTTTGGTAGAGGCCGCTTTACCGGCGCGGGAGTCATCAGAGGTAGGCTATCTGGGTTGCTGAGTGAGGGCAACCCCAGTATTGAATGTGGTGAGCTCAGTGGCGATTGTGGCCAGGGGGTAATGTGTAGGTATGCCATGGACCAAGAGGTGGGTAGCTGGGCTGTCTAACTGGACGGTGGTGGTTCCAGGGATCAGGTGGCGGAAGGAAGAGATCCTGCTGTTAAGCACAGAAGACTTCACATTATCCATGGTAATGAGAGTGACATTGCCGCCCTCAAGGGACACTGTCTGGACGTAGGTGGATGAGAGAGCCGTGTTGATGCTGTCTCAGAGCTGGATGGCAGTAGAGGTGGAGGGGCCATCACGTTTCATGACAAGGCGTCTGTCTCTCATTGTGATGGACTTCTTGGGCTGTGGAGCCTTAGAAGGGTCAAGGGGTTTCGCCTCTTTTGCAGCAGGCTTGGGGAGGTGGGAAGGTTTTCTCTTCCTGCCATTCCTCGCCACAGTGGCCCAACTGGGAGGACCAGAGGAGAGGATGTGTGCAGGCGTCGTAAAAGGAGCATGGGCGGCGGGTGGCTCAGGCGGAGTCCCTGAGGCCTGGGGGGGTTGGGGTGGCGAGGGAGCCGTGGTGGGGGCAACAGGGCGGTTGTGGTCCGTGATGTGGAGTACCTCGATTTCCACGCCAAGAGACCTGAGCTCCTGAGTGATTGAGTCCAGGGCTCTCCTATATGCGGTGTTGGTTTGACCAAACACTTGAAGAAGGATGGCTACTTCAGGTGGGGTCTCGAATTCTGGTATCTGTAGTTCCATGGCACACTTCACAAAGAGACTCTGGAAGTAGGTGGGATCCATGTGATCGATCTCCTCACCATCCCTTGTGAGGACTGGGAGTTGGGGCTGGGTGTTGCTGCATGGTCGTTTTTGAGGGGAGGGTTCACCAGGAGGGAACGATGGGAAGGTGGGGGGGAGGGAAGTTTCAGCACCACCATGCGTCGTCAATCTAGACCCATAGGAGGGAGGATTTGGGTGGCGCCTTGGGCCCATCCCCTTTCCCTTGCGGGAGGGACCGGGCGAAGAGGACATAATTGTAGAGTAAAGGCTTTCCCAGTGAGGGGTAAGCGAGGAAGCTGTGAGACAAGGTTTTCAGCCAATGAGAGAAAGCCTTAGCGAAAAACTTGGTGTGGTTTTTTCAATCGCTGTGGTTGAAACGGAGATGGAGCATGTCCGCGGTCGCCCTTGCAGTCATCTTACTGTCAGGTGTGTTAAAGGTGGAGGACCCCATGACACCCACTCTACCATCTGCCGTTCCCGCCCCCAATGTCCTAGGGTGGACCCTGAGGAGGAGGAGGAGACCAGTATGGTTGGCACATAACTCAGCCGGCGGGTTTTGCCGGCTGTGTTTATTTCTTTCCTTTTCAGCTGGCATCTTACTGTGCTATTCTAGGCTTGACATCAGGGCAGGTTTGTTGGCCCGGGATGTTCTTTCATTTCTAGTTAGAAGTTTGAGTCCTCCCCCTGGTTGGATTCATTCTTCTGACATTCGGTCCTTTTGTGACTAGCCTGGCTGCCCCTGTTGGTTTGTGACAGGGATTTTCATTACTGGTTATAGTTAGTCATCGGTTGCGATGCTTGCGGATATGTTTCCACTTGGGTGATGGTGGGGTTTGGTGGTTTTGAATTTTTGTTGTTTCCTTTGTAATTGTGTTAGAATTAAGGCTTTTTGTACGCCATAGCGCGAGCTGCAGGTACGTTTTTGAGCCAAAATCAATAAACATATGATGGAAAAAAAAAAAGAAAAAAAAAAAAGCTAGTGGGCTATGGCATGCTCCGTCTCCGTTACAACCACAGCGATTGAAAAAACCAGACCAAATTTTTCACCAAGGCCTTTTCTCATTGGGTGAAAACCTTTTCCCACAACTTCCTCGCTTACCCCTCGCAGGGAAAGCCTTTACTCCCCGACCATATACTCCTCCCCCGTTCTCTCCCGCAAGGGAAACGGGAAGGGCCAGAGGCACAACCCAAATCCCCGTTCCTATGGGTCTAGATTCACGCCCCTTGGTGGTGATGAAACTTCCCTCCCCCCCACCATCCCTTCGTTCCCTCCTGGGGAACCTCCCCCTCAAAAGCGACTGCGCAGCAACACCCAGCCCCATCTCCCAGTCCTAACAAGGGACGGTGAGGAGATCGACCACATGGACCCCACCTACTTCCGAAGTCTCTTTGTGAAGTGTGCCATGGAACTAAAGATACCTGGATTTGAAACCCCGCCTGACGTAACCATTCTTCTACTGGTGTTTCGTCAAACCAATATGGCATACGGGAGAGCCCTGGACTCTGTCACTCAGGAACTCAAGGCTCTTCACAAGGAAATCGAGATCCTCTATATCACGGATCCCAGCCGCCCTGGCTCCCCCACCACGGTTCCCTCACCACCCCAACCACCACAAGCCTCAGGGTCTCCCCCTGAACCAGCCACCGCCCCCCCTCCTCCTGCACTACCTGCACCTGTTCCCTCCTCTGGTCCTCCCACCTGGGCCACTGGAGCGAGGTGAGGCAGGAAGATGAAACCTCCACACATTCCTAAGCCTACTGCAACTGAGGCAAAACCCCTTGATCCTTCTAAGGCTCCTCAGCCCAAGAAGTCCATCACTATGAGAGACAGAGGCCTTGTAATCAAACGCGATGGCTCCCCCCTCACCTCCACTGCCATCCAGCTCCGAGACAGCATCAACACAGCTCTTTCAGCCACCTACGTTCAGACCGTATTCCTTGAAGGAGGCAATGTTACTCTCACCACCATGGACAATGTGAAAGTCTCCACGCTCAACAGGATCTCCTCCTTCCTTCACCTTGTCTGTGGTACCACCACTGTCCATTTGGACACCCCAGCCACGCATCTCCTGGTCCATGGGATACCTACACATTATCCCCTGGCCACCATCACCCCTGAGCTCACCACCTTTAATACTGGGCTAGCCCTCACACAACAACCCAGATGGCTCACATCTGATGACTGCCATGCCGGTAAAGCGGCCTCGAGCATAGTCATTTCAATCACCGGCCCCAAGGCTCCTGGTTTCGTTAATAAAAGACTCCCTGCCATCTCCTCCACCGTCAGCTCTGAACTTCGCCTGCGATTCAACTCCTTTACCCGGTGCTCAAACTGTCTTCTGTTTGGCCACCAGCGCACCTAGTGCTCCGACGCTGCAACCTGTCGCTGGTGCACCCTGAGACATTCCACAGCGGACTACTCCTGCCCCACAGCTACCTGTCATGTCCGCGGTCACCCTTGCAGTCATCTTACTGTCAGGTGTGTCAATTTTGGAGGATCCCATGACGCGCACTCTGCTGTCTGCCTTTCCCGCCCCCAACGTCCTGGTTTGGACCACGAGGAGGCTGAGGAGGAGGTCAGTCTGGTTGGCACTTAACTCAACTGGCGGTTTTGCTGGTTTTGTTTATGTCTTTACTTTGCAGTTGGCATCTTTCTGCGCTATTCTTGGCTTGACATCAGGACAGGTTTAATGCCCCGGGTTGTTCTTTCGTTTCTAGTTGGGCCATTGTGTTGGTCCTTTGGGTTGGATTTATTCTCTTAATGTTCGGTTCTTTTATGACTAACCTGGGAGCCCCTACTGGATCGTGACGGCGATTTTCATTACTGGTTTTTGTTAGTCATCGTTTGCGATACTTGCGGATATGTATCTGCTTTGGTGGTGGAGGTGTATTAGGTTTTGATTTTTGTTGTTTCCTTTGTCATTGCGTTGGAATTAAGGCTTTTTGTATGCCATAGCGCAAGCTGCATGTCCGTTTTTGAGCCAGAATCAATAAACATATGATGGAAAAAAAAAAAAAAAAGAAAAAAAAGAAGAAAAAAAAGCTACTAGGCTATGGCATCCTCCGTCTCCGTTACAACTCCAGTCATTGAAATTTACTTTCTAATCGGGAAAGACTCAACACCAGAGAAACTATTACCACTTTTTAGGTCCAGCAACCTCCCCCTTGGGGGGTGCTGGCCATCACTTTTATCACTTCCTTGCCTTCAGGCATCATCTTTACAGTTCTCTCTTCAGGTCTACCCTCAAGACCGCTTCTCCTACGCCATTTCAGCATCTCAGGATGTTGTTTCTCCACACTTCCCTGCTTTTATTTTGCACCTCGCTTAGCATCAGCACGGTCGGGTATGCCCATTCTTGATTCTTCAGAGGGCTGGGAATACAGTTTGCTGTAGGTGGAAACCTGGGAATCCCCTCCGGGGTTCTTCCACCAGGCCTCGGTCGATTTCGCCCCTTCCCTTCCCTTCACACATCCTGTTGGTGGTGTCCTGCCCACTTAGTGACACCTCCTCTCAGAGAATAAAGGGACTACATGAGACAAGATGTAATAAACTTCCATGTGTGAGGGTGTTTGAGAACCCCCTAGAAGGACACGAACACGTTTTCGATAGTTGGACAACACCTGGGTCCACCCCTCCTCTCCTCTCCCTCATAGGATCGGCTGGCACCCTACTGCCCTCCCTCCTCATCCACCTTGGTTCCGTCACTTCAACATGGTTCCTCCCTTCCTCTGCCGGCTCGCCTGGCCTTGGGATTCTCTGGCTGGTACCCTACTACCTTCCTCCTTTTCCTGGCTGGCACCCCAAACAACTGCTACCGGCTGGCACCCTACTGCCACTTTTCACACCACGCTGGCATCATACTGCCGCATATCTTGCTTGCCGAGAGGGCTGGGGTCCCTGATTCGACCTGCTACACACCTCTGCCACCTGCATTCGTCTGCTACTTTCTTGCCTTCCCCTGGCACCTTCTTTTCGGTGCATCCGGGGCCCTTAGTTCTGGCTAGTTCTGGCTCAAGGACGTGGATGCAGCTAGGGTTAGATCTGGGGGGTTGTTTCTCGCTTGTAGGGTTTTGGGTGTTCACTGTTGGGTTGTTTCTTTTGGATTTCAGGGCGTTCTTGTGGCAGTTTATTGGTTCATGACTGAGGACAGGTGGCTTTCGGTGGTTAGTTTTTATACCCCTTGTGGGTCTTCTGACACCTCGGGAGAGCCTGGCCTAGGGTTTTTGAGGTTTCATAGCGCGAGCTGCACATTCCTTCTTTCTACCGCTTCAATCAAATGAACAACTGAGGTAAAATGAAATAAAATAAAATAAAATAAAAAAGCTACTAGGCTATGGCGAAAGAAACCCTTAAAACAACCCTCACAAACAAATGAAAATCCAAAACTAACAAAAACCAACTTCGCTGACCAGGCTACAAAGGAAAATATCAAAAGAAAACATTCAACACTGCACCCTGTAGGTGACTATAACCCCACTTATAACCATCAAAAATAACCAAAAATCTGCAACTAAATAAAATTTCCTATCTGATGACGACAAGGGGGCTTTTTATGTAGTACTGGTTGTGTTTAGAGCGTCTCCTACCATGTGTCTGATGAAGAGGGTGAGGATCAAGGTAGGCCGGGCGGGGTAAGGTGGGATGAGCTGCTGCAGTGTGAGGAAAGGGAGCTGGGTGCCCTGGGGCCTTCAGTATGGGGAAGGAGGGTGGGTATGGGAGACGGGAAGTTGATCCTGGCGATGCGGATGACTCTCACCAATTCAACTAGGAGGTGGGTGGATGTCCAAAGGGATGCGGAGGGGGCTATTGAATCAACAGAGGGCATATTGACGGCACGAAGGGCGGTTGTGGCAGGACATTCCAGGATTTCGTGTTGCATATTATCTGGGAGGCCAAGGCACCTAGGGCAGGAGCGGGAGTGGTCCAGGGGCGTTGACCACGAGGTGTGGTCAGGAGGTAGCTGTGGTGTGAGCGCATTTGAAGAATTCGCCCGACAATGAAGCGATCTAGGCCAATAAAAGGATGGGGGGTGGTGGAGGAAGTTGGGGTGTAGTAGGGGGGGAAGGGGAGGTCAGCCCACTCTTTAAGGGAGAGGGTGTTGATCTTGGATCGGATGGCGAGGTAGCTAACGACAGGGTGAAAGTTTTTGCGGAGGATGTGGAGGGCGGGCAGGGCGGGGAAGGGATGGTGGTGGGGGTTGAAGGGAGATATGGTATGGAGTCGCAGGTTAATCGGAAGGTGGGTGGTAGCTCCTGGGCCATGGTTCGGTTCCGCCATCCAGGAGCGGGGGCCGTAAGCTCCTGACCTGGAGGGTATGTGGGACCTGCAGGAGTGGGGGGTGCGGTATCGGTCCCAGGAGGGGAAGAGAGGACTTGTTCTGGCAGTAGCTGGGTTGACACGGGGAGAGGAACACGCAATACGCAGGGCAGCCAGGCGGCGTTTTCTTGCGAGGGCCAAGTGGAGGGGCAGAATGCAGGCCTCTGTGGAGAGTATGTTGGTGTAGGTGGATGTGAATAGGTTGGTGGTCTACCTTAGCACCTTGTTTCGTAGGACTATCATTTTAGAGAGTGTACCTGCAGTCGGAACAAATATGTCCACTCCGTAAATGAGGATGGGAAATATAAGGGCGGTGACTAGTTGCTGATTCATGTAGGGGGGGAGGCCTTTTCCTGGTGGGGAAAGTTGCCGAATTATGGCCAGTGCTCCTTGGGCAAGCGCCAGTCGTTTGAGGAAGTGGGGCGATGTGTGGAGTGACGGGGTAAACCAGAAGCCCAGCAAACTTAAGTGGTGGGATGGATGAAAGGTTTGTCCTTGTATCGAGATTGCGTTGGTGGCAGGGGTGTTGTGTTGTTGCTTGGTTCGCCAGTGAATGAGTTTGGTCTTCGCTATGGAAAAGCTGACATGGAGGTGGGAGGCGGTCTCTAGGAGGTTATTGAAGGTGGACGTGAGGGTATAAATGTTTTGCTGGTTGGAGGAGGAGCCTGTGGTGACTGCAATGTCGTCAACATACGAGAGGATGAGGCCTTTGGGCAGGGAAGCGTGGAGGGTTGATATATATATAAGGAATAAAAGTGGGGAGATAGGGGAGCCCTGAGGGGCTCCAACTGGGACAGGTTCCATAGGCCCTGGCGAGCCTTGAAAGACCAGGGCGCAACTCCGGTCTTGTAGGAAAGACGAGACCCCGCTTGACAGGTAGGGAAGGACCGCCTTGGACAAGAGCATGTCATAGAGGATCTCGGAGCGGATGTTGTCAAAGCCTCCTTTGATATCTAGAAAAAGGGACGAAACCATCAATTTGGCCTTTTAGAGGGCACGGACTTCATTGGACAGGACAAGCGCAGCGTTTCTTGTGGATAAGAGGGCTAGGGAGCCACACTGATGGGGGTGGATTAGTCATCACCGCCTGGCCATGCTGGCTAGCCGGAGGGCAGAGATTCTTTCCAGTATCTTGGAGAGGGTGGGTAAGAGGACGATAACCCGGAAGAAGGATGGTGAGGCATAGTCTGTTTTTCCTGGTTTGTCCAGCACTATCCCGCATGCTTTTTTGAGTGACGGAGGGTGGTGGCCATAGGCCAGGAGCGGGGAGAGGAGGGAGGGTATGATTGACTGGTTGGCAGAATGAACTTGTTTCCATACCCCGTAGGGTATACTGTCTGGACCAGGAGCAGAGGTATTGGAGGAGGCTCGGAGGGTGGCAGAGACCTCTTCTGTGGTGATTGGGTTGAAAGCGGGGTCGATGCATATGGGTTTTAGGCTTACAGGGCGGCGTGAGGGGAAGAAATGGTCTAGCAGACCTTTATTGATAAGGGTGGGGTCGTCGATGCCAGGAATGGAGGGGAACCTGGGGGGAGGCCTTCCCACTGCCAGCCTTCTGGCTGTCCAGATGGTTGACTTGTCGACTTTTACTAGGAAGGATGACCAGTGCTTTGTATTGGCTTTCTTGAGTTCGCGGTAGTAGGAGGACTTTACCTTACTGAGTTCTAGGTGGTGTGTGGGCGATGAGGGGTGGGCTCTGGCTGATCGCTGAGCCCTGTGTAGCCCTTTTCTTAAGGCCGTGAGAACAGGGGACTACCATGGTTTGGAATGGGGGGAGGGTCTCTTCAGGGGTATGTTGGAGGAGAGGATGTGGGAGATCCGGGAATAGTTAGTATCGAACCAGGCATCTAGTGAGGAGGCTGAGATCTGAGACGGAGATTGAGAAAGATGGATAGTCTTCAGAAGGGGAGTGATGTCCTCTCCCATGCGGATTTGGCCGAATTGAGCCTGGGAGGCGGGGGGCGCCGGAGGGGGGTGGATAGTTATATGGCTATGGGAAAATGGTCCAACCCTGTGGATGGCCATGGGACGGACCAGGAATCGATGGATGGGGACAGGTGGGGGTTTGCAATGGCGAGGTCAAGAACGCTAGGCCGGGAAGTGCCGCAGAAAGGAAAGCGTGTAAATTCCCCAGGGGTGTTGAGCAGGGAGAATCCAAGGTCCGAGGCCTTCTCAAGGTAGGGGGAGGAGAGCCTAAGTTCAGAGAGGGAGAACTCTCTTAGAGGATCTGTAAGGGGGTGGTGTATATCGAAATCACCAATAACCAAGGTGGGGACGTCTGAGTCTTGAAACCAGTTGTTTGGGGATAGGGTGCGAGTGAGGCCTTTGGGGCCTGAGGTGGTGGAGGAGCCGTTCCCGACTTGGAGGGTTGTGAGCATTCTATTGAACCAGCCGCCAGCGGAGTGGATTTTCAGGATCCCCATGTCTGAGGTGGGGAAACTTGAAGTGATGCTGGTGGCTTCATCGACAGATTGTGCTACGTAGAACGCTGTCTTGGG
>QLOI01002007.1:0-11428 GCA_003313605.1 Tuber umbilicatum | reverse complement strand
CTTTCAAACCAATCCCGTATTTCAGCTGGCTGATGAGCATTTTTTCGGTCCTTATCAATCGCACGTTGTTTTCGTATTGTGTACTCTGGATAACGATCGAGAAATTGTTGTGCCCAGTGATTACCAACAACTGGTGCGGGTAGTGGTCCACTATGAGCATTTTTCAGAATCGTATTTGCACAGCCTGAAAGCATCTGCAGCCGGGAGCTTGTTCCTACTGCATCCAAACGGTCCAGGTACTGCATAACTGCTAATTCTTGATCATCAGAAAGCTTTCTGTTTGTTGCTGATCTATCCTGTTTCGATGGAATGCCTTGCCAACGTGCTCTGAGTCGTGATACAGGAATTTCGTACTGGCGAGCAAATGCTGCTAGATTTGGTTTCTCATGTTCCAATCCCTCTAAAGATGAGAGAGCGGCCTGAATTCTTATCTCGATATCCTTGTATGGCTCTACCCACTGGCTGGGGAGCATAACGGTTGGTGGTATAGGAGGCATACTGGTAATAAAGCTGATGATATTAAAGATGATTGAAAATGGTATCTCACTTTGAAAGCAGGAGAATTGTAGGACTTGCAGATATCTTGTTGAATATTGATGAAAACAAAGTTCCCTAAGCAGTAATTATAGCACTTAAGAATTAATTATAATACTTGTTAATTATAATAGAATATTATATACAGTACAATAGGTCTTAATATTGTTTTTCGCTATAGAGATACATTCAAGTTGAATGGTAAGATGCCATTAAACTGCGAAGAAATTACAATAAGTTTTAACCCTGAACTAAGTAACAATGCATTGTTTAGCCACAGAAAGTCATGTTGTGCCACAGGTCATGTTGAGCTGGCAAGTCATGTTGAGCTGGCAGGCACTCTGGAAGAGTGCCCCAGGTTGCGAGCGAGCGAGCAGCCAGGGGTTGTGGCGGCTAGCCACAACCTTGGCACGATTACTACAAAACTATTGAGAGCAGTGCGCCTCCACCGCCTCTTGGCCGTTGCGCACTTTGTCTCATTTGACCACCCTGAAAGTTCCGTATCAGAGAGTCGTGTCGCCAGCCTATGTTTACCCACCATGATGCTTCCCACTGCCTTTTCTACTCAGGTGTTTCGGCGCCTAGTCACGGGGGTAAGGCTTGAGATGGGCCTCAGGGAATTTTGGCTTTCCCGCCTCGGGTGGGCATGTTGGGGAGATTATCACCGGCGGTGCTGGCTGGACGCATTCCAAGAATATCAGGTACGCCCCAAGCATCAATTCCGCATTAGAGGGTGTCAAAGGCATTAGATTTGTTATCATAAAAGATAGCCCGCTCTAAAGAGGAATAGGAAGTTATGAATGTAGGAGCGGATGTCATTGGCATGGCCGACTGCCCGTCCTCTGAAATCTTTAACGATGGACACGAATTCCGCAGCTCCAATGTCAGAAGAATCAAATGCGCTATTCCAGGGAATACAAGCACCGTATCCACCAAGAAAAACCTGAACATGAGGGTTAACGCCGGTATTGTATCGGGGCGGCAGTGCTAAGGGTAAGGGGTAAGAAAGGACACCTAGATATTTGTAAATCTAGAATTGGTGTAGCCTATTGAATACTATATTTGTAGCTACATAACAGATTCCCGGTGCGAAGATGTGTTCACGTTCTACACGCTGGGAACTTGTACTAGAGTGACATTCTTCTATGGAAGGATTTGACATACTGGCACATTGG
Source organism: Tuber umbilicatum (assembly GCA_003313605.1). Classification (NCBI taxonomy): domain Eukaryota; kingdom Fungi; phylum Ascomycota; class Pezizomycetes; order Pezizales; family Tuberaceae; genus Tuber; species Tuber umbilicatum. The sequence goes on along the minus strand of QLOI01002007.1, from coordinate 9,719 downwards.
GGGACTTCCCATAGGAATTGAGAAGGACCCGGATGTTGGAAAAGCATTTAAGAAAGTGATCGTATTCTTATTTAGCAATATCTCATTTCCAAACATCCCGATAATTTCAGCCATGATATTAAAACAACGTAGAGGGGAGACGAAACTGTAGGTTAGGAAATATGGCAAGAAAATTATCACTCGACAGTCGATTCCCGGGCTTTATGAGAAGTTTGTTGAATCTCGCATTGGGATGTTGGAGTTTCCTTTGCTGGTAATGTGCGGTACTTTTTACTTTTTTTTGTCCTCGGTTGGGGCTGAGGGAGTCAGTTTTCACAGTATTTTCAACCCCTATCCGAGAGATGGAATTTCGGACGTCCTAGCACCAGGTTCAACTATTCCAAAAAATACGGTATCTGTGTAACTTAGGCCCTTGCGTGGTACAGTAACCGCCACCGAAGGACCCGGCGCCCACCATCTCCTATAGTTGTCTTACTAGTTTTATTGAAAGTTGAACATGTCCGGAGGCGGTAAATGTATATAATATTTAGCTAGATTTGGTCATAAAAGAGACATTTCTTTGCAGTTGCCATACCTCCCCTTATATTCCCTATGGTGCTCGAGTTCCAATCAAATCCTCGCGCTCCCCCGGCGACTACCGGGCTGTCTATCTCCCACCTTAATTCACCTTAGGAAATTTAGCAATCATAATTCCAGCAACCCTCTCCGTGGGGCAACTATCCTGTTTTTTTCCACCAAAGCCCAGTCACAGACTAAGTGAAGCACACATCTGTTTCAACGGGGCGAAATAAAATGAGATGACTGTGCTGGAGTACTCGGGCACTGGTACAGGACAGTACGAGTACCTCCGCGGTCAGCATACATGCACCTCCTTTCTAGAAGGCTTACTGCACACCGTAATCCCCCCCCAAAAAAACGCCTCTGGCGAAACATCTGCACTCGAGCACTCGTACCTCCGACCCACCCAGAACGCCGGACTTTCCTCCCATACCGGCCATGGGTTGAACCGCCAATGGGTGTCGTCACACTATTAAAAATTCCGGACACAACTGCACTTCCCCTACTTCCACTGTCTCACCGACGATCGCCCGATGCCTGGTATGAGATGCATTACGCCCGACTGCCTCCAAGTTATGCTGATAGGGCGAGACAATACACTTGGAGAATAGCTTCACTCTGCGTAGCGTGCAAAAGAACCTACATTTCGTCAGTGTACCCAATACCTTCAAGGTTCAAGGTCCTCTTTCCCACTTCTCGGATAGCTCATGCTGGTTTCGAGCGGGGATTCAAATCGGGGCCAACTATACGGTAGCTCGGTGGATGCCGGCACAGCGGACAGGTTTGGTGGGCAGCCGTAACTCCTAACAACACACCGCACGATCACACTCAAAGCTTTATGGATTGTTCTGAAAACCGGAAAATGGATGAGCATTCCATCAGCGAAATTGAGGTACAACCGATTGGCATTTCTTCTCTACGAGTGGGATTGAGGGAACTATGGACAACATAACCTTGTACAGTAGACAACTGTATTGTGCTACCCGAGAGCACTTCTCCTAAGCGCCGGACAACCGCCTCAAACGCGATGCAACGCAGGATTGACAATTCCTCGACTTCCGGAAATAGAAGGAGGCCGGGGACTCGCTCACAGGATACCGCATCCCGGGGACTTTTTTTTTCTTTTTTGTCGCATAGATGAGCGTTATCAGGAGGGTTGCGTTATCAGAAATATTCGTCGTCAGGGCATCCAATGGTTGGTAGCCGCTTTCATGCAATCAATCCCCCGCTGTCTCGTCCATCCCTCGGTTCCGTGGGGGTGTCCCGGGAACTCTATTACCAAATAGCTGCACAGCATTCCCACGACTCTAATGTGGTGTTGAATAGGGGTGGATGATTGGCTTACACTGGATTACAAATTCCATGAGCCAGGAGGGCGGTACGATTTCACCTATCTTTGTGGGACCCACTCCTACTCAAGTAGTTCCAGCAGGGAGAGCATGCGACACACTCCCAAGCGGCTACTGGAGTACCAAGTGCGCATAGTTCTCGCAATGACAACAAATCTAGCCTTAGGTTATGACATTATGTGAAGGAGATATAAATTTGGGATAAGGTATCCTCAACTTCTTAACCGGATCAGCCAAGGTCGATAGCTATCAATCAATAACCTGACAAAAGCTTCAACTTCCAGGCAAAGAGGGCAATTCCATTTTATTCCCCATTGTCGGCTTCCTTTCTTCGTCTCTCCTCCTCCGTCACCATTGTCACCTCCCCCATCCCCATCCCTCATTGTCAGCTTGTTCCCTCACCCGCACCTTGACCTCCAGAGTGGCTACTTCCACAATGCTTCCTGCCCTTGGGCAGCTATATCTCAAAGGGGAACACGCGAAGCTGTTGGATCTGTCCCACCACTTTAATTATGTTACACGTGAGAGAACTACATGCGCAATCAAGAATTTGTACAAATATTTCCAGGCCTGGAAGTGATAAACTTGGCTGGTGGTAAGTGGATCTCTATCTGTTGTTTGTGGTCGAAAATTGTTGTTCCAGTTCACTGATCGTAACCAATAAAGCTCTACCATTCCCCGGATACTTTCCCTACGATACATCAGGCCCCGCTGTCTCAACTTCAGGCCGTTTCCCGACAAATATTATCGAACAACTTAAAAAACCAGCTCCCGTACCCTCCCCCTCTCCGGCACCACCTCCTCCTAAAATTTCATCCCCCTTGTTTCCCTTCTTCAGATCATCACCGTCGTCGTCACCGGCTGCCTCCCCCAAGCCGAGAAAAACCCCGGGGAGCCCCGGCACAACTTCCTCACATCTGATCGTTTGAAAGAGTATGCAGACGATTATAGTATACAAGTAGCAGTGGAAAGGAACCCAATGGAAAGGATTGGAGAACGGAAGCAACTCATAATAGAAAGCGGAGGGGAGAAGTTGATAGCAAGAAAAAATAAAAATAAAAGAAGCTGGTAGTACAAAATATAGTGGTATTTCCAATTCTCGCAAAGTCCCATGCATGACGCTGCTCTCAGGGTCACTTTCACGAAGCGAAAGGATCTCCTCCCCTCCTTTTACTTTGGGCAAATGTCTCTGCTCCAGCAAACCTACCCTTAGATTTCAGGAGGTTTAACGCTCGACGCCATGCTCTGAGGTGCTCAGTGCGTAAAATTGAAATTTCTAAACATTCTTGCAGATCGGCCAGCCCGAACGAAATTTGGTCATGGGGATTTTGTCCTTCAGGAAGAGACTCTCCCAGAATATCGCCCAATTCAATCCCAAATTCTTTTGGGCCGGAATCTGTATCTAGCAGTGGTGGAAGCAATTGGACTGCGAAGGTTTCAAAGAGTCATCTCCGGTCTCTGATGCTTTGTAAATGGAAAGCCTTGCCTTCAACTTTCCTACCAAGAGTTGGGACTAGCGTTCGTTACGGGGCCTCTGGGGGCCCAGAAGACGAGGGCCCCCAGCCCCGTTCCCCGCCCCGGCCCGCTCATTGGCCTGGGGCGGGGCATTTGTTTGGGCTCCCCCCGCCCCATTACCCGCCAGGGGCCCCGTCCGGCCCGTGCCCTGGGCAGGCCTCCATTAAATTTAGGTGACATGAGATGGAGCCCCGTCCAGAGAAAGACCGGGGTTGGACCCTGGATGGGGGTGGGGTGGGGAGGGCCTACAAAATACCTCCTCCAGGCCCGGGTAAAGGTGGAGCCCCTGAGGGTAAAACCCGCCCCACCCTGCCCCATAACGAACACTAGTTGGGACGGATTTTCTTCCTGATTTAGGAGGAGCAATTGTGCAGCCAAGTGCTGTATATCAGTTGTCTCCTTTATGCTGGGTATGAATGTTTTTTTCTTCATCGAGCATGTCTGCTGTAGTAACTTCACCATTTGTGCAATCGTTGGTACCTGCGTAGCATGTTTTGTGAATAGCATAACTATCACAGTGCATGTTTCTCCATTGGTATGTAATAGCCACAGTTTCGCATCCTGTAACAATTGGTGATGTGTCTCAGCCCAACCGGCTTTACAAACAACAGTGGGAACAAAACCATCTGTTAAGAGAATGTAGGCATCGGGGAGTTTTTGCAATCCACTACTAGGATCACCTGTGAAACCAGAAAAGGCTAAGAATAGTTAGTTAAATAAAAGTCAATTTCAGGATTATTCTAAAACCTACTGGTTCCTGAAGCCACTATAGCAATTTTCCTGCACTATGGTATACCCGATCTGCTATCAAGAAAGGATTTAATGTGGTCTGTAAAAAATATTCATAGTGAGTTGTATGTAGGTATCATAGTTGTAACGCGTTCTCTAGGGTTGTGAAAAACACTGGTACATTAGCAAAAATTATTACCTGTGTCCCATGCGTCCTGTGCGTCTGACGCACAGGGCGCTCAAAACATTAACCATTAACCTGGATGCGACATTGCTCCGACGTTGCGTCCTGATTTTCGTTGTCTCCAGCAGCGCGTTCTGACACTGACCCCGACGTCCTGTGCGTCCTGACAACATCTGATCCTCAGCTGTTGCGCCCTAACGATACCTGATCCTCCGCTACTGCCTCCAGACAATGCCCAATCAGGAGGTGTTGCGTCTACACAGCGTCTGATCCTCCGCCCTTGCGTCTTTCCGACGTCTGACTCTCATCCGCTTCATCCTGACGACCTCTTGTTTATACGTCCCTTATCCTGACATCTCGTGGAATCCTTGTTCTACGTCGTGATCTATTCAATCTATATCTCGCCTTGCCCTGACACTCGTCCTCCGTACCCCGCTCGTCCAGGCTTAACCCCTCCTTAGTTCCCTCCTCCCATGTTTAGTACTTAATGTCTGGACATCCTCCCGATGCCCAATAATGCATGGCGATTAATTCCTGACACAGTATTGTAGCTTCCTCACATTTTATTTATTACTAGTATATTCTGCTCATCCTAAGCCCTCTGTGGCTACAAATTCATTCTACCATAGATGTCCCCCAGAATAGTGTTCATTACAGGGCCTCCAGGGGCCCGAAATACACAGGCCCGCTGCGAAAATCCCCGCCCCGGCCCACTTCCTGGCCTGTAACGTGGGTGTTCTGGGAGGCCTTTTGGGACCTCGCTCCTGGCCAGGGCCCACCCCCGGTCATTTACAAGGCAGGCCCCCACCGTGTTTTACTGGTGCGGGGGGGTTGGGAAGGCCCCTACGGGCCAGGTGGGCCGGGGGGGAGGAAACAATATAGGCCCTGGGCTGTGTAAGGGCGGGGCCTCCGTAAGCAAAACCCGCCCCGCCCCGTCCAGTGACGAACACTACCCCAGAATCCATCTTCGCACCACTACCCGATGTGTATCCTATTTGCTCTTTACCTATTAAGATCGCTCTTTGATCTCTCTTATCTTTTTAGACTTGCAACAGGTGGCGATTCTTTATCTTATAGTTATCGTATACTATTCTCAAGAGTCGCGTTCAACTCTTAAGTCTTATTGTATTAACTATATCTTTTTCGAGGATAGGAATAACTGAAAAGTAAAGATCGTTATATTGTAAAGTTATAGATAAGAAATAACTTAGGCGGTTGTGTGAAGAGCTATCTACCTTGTCCTTCGACTTCCTTATATAGCCTTCCCACAACCCGCTTACAAATCAAACATAACTACTATGAGTCACAATTTTGACTCATACATTCGCGTAACATCACATGACTCAAATGAATCATTGCGCAATAACAATATAACTATGAGTCATAATTGCGACTCATGTGAAAACATAACATCATATGACTCCAAATGAGTCATTCGCGTAATTATAACATATGACTCACTACTGTGAGTCATGTAAAACCTCATATGACCTCTAAATAGATCATGCGCGTAAAATCAATAACATAAAACTATATATCAAATGAAATCTTATGACTCGTACCTGAGTTCTAGTGCGAAACCAGCTAAGTCAGTCTAGAATGGGGACATTAGCTCCCCTCTCCCCTAGGCCATAGTCCCATATGGCCAAGCATTTAGTTCCTCCTCTTAACAGTAATCCCAAACCATTGGAGACCGATGTCTCGGTTCCTCTGGTTTCTCTTTCTCGTATCTTGCTCCATAGAAATCTTCTTTCATTTTTGTGTTAGGTTTTTTTACGTCGTTCATCATCCAACTGACTGGTTCGCGTTCCTCTTTGTGAGTGAATAGGTCTTTTTTGAGTGCTCTTTTCAGGGCGTTGTTTTCTTTTTGTAGTGTGACTGCACGCGCATTTCCTCCCAAAACGTGTTTTTGGGAGTTGGAAAGTTGTTTTCGTTCTTCGTCCAGGGTTCATTGGAGGTTTCTAATCTGTACCTCCAGTTCCATGATCCGGGTACGAAGAGTTCCCACCTCTTCAGAATATTTTTATTCCCCCCTTCTGTCGTTGGTCTCGTTCCCTGAGACCAGTTTTCTTTGTTCTGTTGTTGTGGGTAGAAGTGGTAGCGATTGCACATGCAATCGCGCCAGTTGATGTGTTCGTGTTGGGGGCCATTAGGTATTTGGGAAGGTTTCCCTTCCCAATCGATCCCCATCCATCCTTCTTCCTAAGGAGGGGAAGATCTTGCCCCGTTTTCCCTCGTGGGGAAATGGTCCCGGTTTTTCTTTTCGTCCAAGTTTGTTGCACAGTAATCATTGTAGTAAAAGGTAAAGTACTGCGCGTCGCGTTCATTGTTTTTCGGGATTTCTTTTACTTTTTTCTCAAATTCCTCACTATCTCCCCATCCGTCAGCCCAACTAACCTTCTTTGGACTTCCAGGGGTAGTTTTGGTGGAATCATTATACTGCATCTTTCGCTTTGCTGAAAGTAATGGCGGGGTACCACTCGAGGTCGTGTTTAGGAGGATAACCGGTCCACTTGGCCCAGTATTGAAGTTTGTTGTAGTGTAGACGAGAATCTAAGATTTCGTCAAGTTCATATTCATTTTCGCCTTCGATGTCTATAGGCGGAGGGGGAAGTTTCATCTGCGAGGGAAAGGAGTTATCATAGTATGGTTCTAGGCGACTATTGTGGTATGTAGGATGAGTGTTGTTCATCGAGCGCGGAAGGTGGAGTTTATATGCTCGAAGTCCTATTCGTTCCACTATCTGAAACGGTCCTCATTCCAGTTGGTCTTTCGCCGTTCCAAGAATGGGGTAAGATCAGGTATGGAGTCGGCATCATCGCCAGAGCTATCAGAGGAACTGGGATTACCCGGATTCCCCCCAGCGCCGACGTTTCCACCAGTTGGGGGAGCATTCCTACCACCATTGCCACCAGTATTTCTACTGTGGATCTCCCCAGGGCGATTGTATCCATCAAAGGATTCCTCATCACCCCCCTGATCTCCAGCTTGGGTGTTACCCCCTGGAGGTTGTTCAGGGTTCTCGGGTGAAGGAGGAGGTATCAGGGTACTAGGCGTATCGTTCGCCGTTCCCATAACTAAACCCAACAGATATTCCACAAAGGCCTCGCAAGAATCAGGATCCCTCGGTGGTCCCACATGTCCTCTTCGCCTACAAAACCGACACTTGGGTGGTCTTGGTTGAGGAGGTGGGGCCGGGGGCTGAGGTTTGGGAGTCTCTGAAGAGTGATCAGGGCGTACTACAGGCTCATCACGACGCCTGGTACAAGGAGAGTGATGCAGATACCGAACACGACCCTCCGGTGAGAGTTGATCTATGCGACATTTACGTTTACATGGACCTGTCCTTGGTGTTGCCTGCCGAAAACCAGCAAAGCCACCGGAGGTGTGTGGTCGCTCCGGAGTAAAGGCCGGATATACCTCTACCGAAATTGGTGGAGGGAACAGAGCCCCGCCCGTTGAGCCGAACAGGCCCACTACGATTGACTTGACTGGTGCCGCAGGAGTCGGTGGTGGAGGTGCCCAAGTGGGCTTCGGTGTGATCGGTGATGGTGCATCATTACTTCCAGGAGCTGGAGGGGGAATAACTTGGACGGTAGGGTTCGTCTTTGAAGCAGGTGGCTTCGGTGCATTCCTACGAGTTGCGGGCGAAGTCTTTCGCTATTTCCCGACTCCGGAGGGCTTTGAACCCATAGCCGGACTGGGAGTTCGGGTGGAGCTTTTCCTAGTCATGGTCAACGATAAAGCTACCGCCACTTGCTCAACAAAGGGGTGAAGTGAGTGCTCAGCCGAGAGTGCCCTTTGACTCTGGCCTGAAGCCAAGACTACCCCTGCCTCCGTTAACATCCCTTGATATTCCTTGTCCTACAGAATCTGCAGCAAAAGCTCCGCGAAGTGTAACCTAGGTTCCTTCGGCATGGGAGGTGCGACTGTCATGATGACATCGTTTTGCGCATCTATCTGGTGACCTTCCTTGACTGCCCGCTCTAAGGCATGGACCCTATTGTTAATGGCTTGCTGGTTGATAACCAGTTGCTTGAAGCACCTCTGTTGTCCTCGCATCCAGTTGGCTGCCGCATCAACAATTTCTTGCTAGAAGATTCGCTGAGATTCATCGTTCCAGTATCGCATCTGAGTTTCCGCTGCTGTGATCTGCTGGCCTACTTCATGAAGAATGTAAGGCTGGATGAACTGTCGGGTAAACTCTGCAAACGTGAACTCCGCAGGCCAATCAGCAGTAGATCTAGCCTTAAGAGGGGTCTGTGTAAAGGAGAGAAATAAACGATCGGGGTTGACAACGACAACATCCCAACACTCTTCGGGAATGTCAATTGGGGCCACCTCGATAAGTGTGGGCATAGCAGGCCATTCAAGACCTCGTAGGTCCGCGAAAACCGACGCTCGTAAATGGAGGTCATTGGCCTGCTGTGCAGCACGGTCAACACTACCAAGGTTGGCAGACATCTTCCTTTCTACCCGATGCATCTTGTACCAGACAAGGAACTCGTACTGGGAAGATGTTTTTCAACAATGGTCAATCAATTAATCAGGAATGAATGAGTTAAGCGAACAGTTCACTTAACGATATACTGTAACGGGGGCTCCCTTTGGAAAGATGGATCCCAAGGATGCGGCCGTACCAAAGCTTTCTTCGTACGCAAAGTGAAGACCAAATATGTAGAGAGAAACCCTTAACGGTGAAACTTAATATCGTTAAGCCGCAGCTTTACACAATAAGTTCTGGAGAGGATAGTTGATCGTCTTAGAAGAAGAGGTCTTGCATATACTTAAGTAGAATTATATTGCCAGCTCCTCTCCATCACTCCTCAGCTCACCACCATCGCGAGCATGCCCATCTCCTCTGGGCCTCGGGCTAACATTCCAACGTATGTTTTCCGGCTCTGCTAGTTCATTATCTGACGTGAAGTGTTCATGCAGTATCCTGATACATGCAATCAACTGCAGGAGAAAACTCTTCATATCGCTGTCCTGTTAGTGGCGAACTAACAGGTTACTGATAAGCTAGTCAAATATCGAACTCACTGTCCCATTTGTATTCGTCTATGCAAGGCTCGTAGACAACCATTCAATGGTGTCATTACGTTTGACAAGTCTATCGACTTTTACTGTCTTCGACATAATAACTTGATCTACAAACTCCCGTGATGAGATACTTAAGTCATTGGCTTATACGGGCGCTACCCGTAGCCACTGACGATAAACACCTCAATCAAGATAAGACTACTACGATCTAGAGCTCGCTAACAACCTCCAGATATCTTACAGTCTTTCGGAGACATACGGGAGTTGAAGGTCTACCGCTTAACCGGAGGCCTCCCGGGCTTCCGGTATACCTTACATACCTACCACCGTAGGCTTATAAG